>UZAM01008199.1:3612-19562 GCA_900618415.1 Soboliphyme baturini
CAAAAGCTAGCAGTTTATTGATAAAGGCATAATTCCGCGTTTAATTTTTATTATATGTGCATACGGCTCAAGGCATATCAGGTATTATGCGAATTTTTGTTCGACCCAACAAACGAGGTTTTTGTTCGACCCAACAAACTGGTGCGGTTGTGCGCCCATGCATTGGAGGTTCTAATATACCTTGAAGCCATTGCGGTTTAAACGGTTCCTTTTGCTAAGAGACAAGATGACTATGCGATTATTCCGCGCGAATCTGGAGAAATGACCGAAAATTAGCATAGTATGGTTTATTTCAATAAATTTCAGAAGAAATTTTCAGTTTATGACAGCTGCCATGTAGCTAAATGCGCTGGTTCTTCGTTCAGTTAGTGAGATGTATCAATAGATCAGGAGATTCTTACTGACTCTTTAGTATGTAGGAAGGTAGCAGACAGGGAACTGGCCTTGATATAATAAAAGATTAAAGGAAGTCCTTTGAAAATTTGTCTGATTTGTTTCAGAAGGTACATCAAAGCTGTAGGATAAGTAGAAAATCGGCTTATAAAAGTCAAGTGGCACTGATTTTATTGGTTTGTAGACTTAGGCATTTCAGTTGTCTAATATGTAATTGAAATAAAACCAGGCCTGCTTAACTAGTAGAGCTTCAGACTCACAAAACTGTGAGTTCAAGCCGCGATTGGGTCATCCTCATTCATTCTTCCGAAGTTGATAAACGAGCACTATTTTGTGTGAAATCAAACAAGAAGCTACATGCTATATATAGCCCTAGACATTGCCTTTAAAGACATTCGTGGCTGATGGCATGGAAACAATGATCAGCGTGTGGAATAAGCTTAATCAAAAGAAGCCAAGGTACCACAAACGGCGATAAACTATTCAACGGTTGCGAACTTTCTTTTTTTCTTTCTGTCGTATAAGATACATTTCAGCGTTTACAAGGTCAGCTTTTAGGTCTGAGTACCAAGCAAAGAACAAAACACCAACCTTGAAGAAGTCAAGTGAAAGCGACTTCGTAACACACCGCTCAGAATCCAGTTCAGAAATACGGCCCGAAAGCGAACGGCTGCGTGTAGGCAGTCAGAACACGGTGTGCTTTCTTTGTAGAAAGGAAGTTAAAGGTGATTTCATCACCTGTCGAAACTGCAGCTGTTGCCTTCACAGCCCGTTGGCAGAGAACTCAGAATGCCAGATAAAGCTGATGATTGACAGTAAAAACGAAACAACTTGTCCAAAGTGCTCTTGCCGCTTCACTGTTCTGACTACTGCTAGTTCGACAGAAGAGAGTGTCACAAACGGTTATCTCGTTTGTATCGTTTGTGACCAGGCATTAGACAGGGATGAACGCTCCGAATCTTATTGCTCAGACGAATGCTTGGAAAATTTGTTGAAGCAGTTAGAAAGCTGCTACCACTGCGATGACAACGTGACTGTCAAAAAGATGGGTAAGCGGGGAACTATCATTTTTGGAAAGGAAGCGCCAAAGTTAGCAAATCTAAAACTTTGGCTGAAGGCAAATCCTACGTATATTCCATTACTGCCCCCACGATGGGATGTGAGGAGCAGTTCGGAAAATTTTATGAAGGACGATAAAATCGCATTAAAGCAACATGTGAACGAATGCGGTATTCAAGAAACGAATAAAAAGAAACGATCTGAGGATACTGTCATGATTTCGGTGCCCAGCTCGCCTGCGACAGTTCAAAACAGAAACAGCATAAAAAGACACTTAAGCGATATCTTAATGAACAGGTCAGTTTCTTGTGTCATAATGAATTTTGGTTTTATACTTTAATTTATACATGTTTATAGGGCCAGACTAGCGACTGACGTGCTGATGGGCAGCGACGATATCAAACGGTTGGCAAGTGCTATAGAAAACGAAATCTACCGCCACTGTAAAGGGTTTAACGCCGAGTATAAACAAAAGTTAAAATTTCTGTCATCGAACCTCAAAAATATGAAGCACAACTCTTTCTTTCGACGTGTGATCCGTGGTGAACTGACACCATTGGCGCTCGCTCAAATGGGTGAGGAGAAATCAGGTGGCAAGGATGTGTCCGGCGCCGTACATTACGCAAAGGAAACCAAGAACTGCAGCTTATCATCGGTAAGAAAACATTACTATCCTCAGTTGACGTTCACAACAAAAACTATGCGCATTTATTCATGAATTCCAAATTTTGTTATCTATGTTTTTTTGTTGCTCATGTATTCTTCGTCATTAGGGTAAACTAATGACATTCTTTCGTTTGCAGACTGACAGTGCATGCGACCAATATGGTTTGCTCGATACCACCGCCAAGCACAAATCTCATTTGTTCGACCTGAATTGCAGAGTTTGCACCGGTCTTGCGAAAGACTTGCGGCCCGCTGAAGAAAAGTTGTCCAGAAGTCACCAGATTAGCCAAGTGAGCAATGAATTTAGTGTTAAATTTAGCAGCCGTGAAACTGCTCGTGTATGTAATTTCGATGTTCACCGTCTTGTGGTCATGTCTGTGTGGTTCTAAGAAAGATATTGAAAAGCTTTGACACGGAATTAAAAGATGCATGTTAAAAATAAATGGAATGCATGTATTATGTAGCATGGACATTTTGAATTGACTTTCATAATGGTTCAGCGTGGGCAACTGTAGCGTAGCGAGAGCGGTTTTTGGGTGTAATGGACCGATGATTCGACTGATTAAATTGTTGTGATTTAGAAAACTTATTTCGATTCTGTATTCTTCGATATATGTAATAACGAACCGATGGCTTTCGACGCTTTTGACCTACAAGGACGAGATTTATTTCTACTGTAGAAGTTTCTTCCAAACAACATTGCGTGCCCTTAAGATGACCAGTGTTGTTTAGACTGAATCATTGGTAGTAAAAGTAATTTAAACATCAGTCTTGAGTGTTGTGTTTATAGCTTCTTCTTTTTCCTAGCATGTTCCGTTTAACAGGGGTCTGCTAATCGAGTCAGCCTCGTAATTTTTTTGTCGTTCGTTCTATCTTCAAAGACTTCTCACAGTTTCATATCGTTTTTGACGACATCGCGCCAACTTTTCCTCGGTCTCCCTTTTCTTTCCCGGTAGTATCCTTTACCACGTACTCGATGGGTCTTCTTTTCACGTGGCCGAACCAGCGGAGCCTGCTTTCGATAAGCTTTTATTAAATTGGTGCTACCCCTAGAGGTGCTTCTTATAGAGCTGTTTCAGATGTGGTTGGTTTTTTTTCTGCTGCCACCACACATACATCTTAGCACTCGTATTTCTACAGAGTTCAGCTGTTGTTCATGTCTCTTCAGTGTAGCCAAGCATTCCTCTCCGTGCAGATGCTCCGGTCTCACTATCGTTCTGTACACCCTCCCTTTCATTCTGATGGGCGTCTTCTTGTCTCACAGTACTCCGTTCACTTCTCTCCATTTGAGCCAATCTTTTTTCGACTGATTTCTTACCTCGCTGTCGATTTCCGCGTTATCTTGCACGATAGAACCAAGATAGTTGGACTGGTTTGACGGATTTCAACCTGTTTTCCAAACTTAAATAGCTCGCCATATATTCTGATTTGCCTTTGCTAAGTAGAAGACGGTTCTTCTCAAGAGCTGGCTCCATGCTGGTTTTTGATTCTACAGCTTCTCTGCTTTCGCTGCATAGCACAATGTCATTTGCATAGAACATGAAGTATGGGGTTGCTTCCTGCCGATCCTCAGTTATCGCGACTGTATGTTGCCTATAGCTATTATTTCGTTAATAAATATAATGAATATTTTCTTGACAGTAATTGGGCTAATTTGAGAAGACTATAACGCGAATCTGGCATGCAGTACGTTCATTGAATAGTTCGTAGTCATTTGCAAATCATTGGTTTTCAGATGTTTGCTGGTATGCACAGTGAAAAATGAGGTTGTAATGAAGATGTAACAAAACGGTTTAACACAAGGCAGTGTAACAGATTTGTCACTTTCGTTAAATGCAATCTGCTGAAATGAAATTCACAGAAATTAACCAGATGCAGTTAAAAGTTTATTTTTTGCTGAGCCTTGTTGTGTTAAACTATTCCGACATCCGACCGAATTTCTTATGAGCCCTATAGTAATTGCCCAGCGAGCAGCTCGGTTATGTATGACGAACATAAGAAACTTGTTCTTGCGATCGTCACGAGAGCTGTTTCGGCTAGAGAACGACTGTGGTAGTGTCAGTTGTAACATTAACTTTTGAACAGTTTGCTGCCGGAAGAGGTTTGTTATATCGTGGAAAAAATAATTCATCTGTAAACACGCGAACCTTATGTTTTATTCTGAATAAGGAATCGCAGAACTTTAAAGGTGAATTCGTGTGTGCATATTTTCAGCCGCGAAGATCTGTGTTGAACTGTTAAATGGTCAGGTGACGCGGCTGCTATCAAGAATTGACCGGGTCTTTTTGATCCATGAAAGTAAATTTTCTTAGACGAAAGCATAGACTACAAGTCTAGATGGAAGGGTTGAGAGCCACTATTTCTGTTAATTCCTATAGAAAACAGTTAAAGTTTTATTCGTGCTGTGTGTCCTTCAAACGAAGGATGACTGACGATTTGTATAGACAGGATGGACAGAATGAAGATCTAAAGGTTGCTTGATAAAAAGAAATTAGTATCATTTGCGTTAAAAGATGATATCCTTCGATGTTCCGGTTTTCAGCTGTATATGGGTTATGAGGTTTATCGTAAAGATTAACGATAAACGTATGCGTCAGTATTTATTTGCCGTTTAATCCAAATAAATAGTGACTCGTATAGAGGGTTTGCTCTCAAACAAGGCTTCAAAAGTTTCAAGAACATCTGCAGCAGAAGCAAACCTAAAAGCTAAATGCATTTTGATGAGTACATGCACGTTTTCTTGATCCAGTCAAGCTTCGGTTAAATGAACTGTGCGCATCTGCAATAGTGCGACGCGGCAGATCCAGATATACCACAGGAAACTGAAGCAGTATAAGAAAGCAGTCTCTTTAAATATCGCGGTTCCATTATATCAGTAAACAGCATGACCAGTTAGATTTGTGAGTGGCGATGCTGTTCTTCCAGCACTTCCAATAAGTTGTTCGTGATGATGGCAGACAAAAGATAGCGCTCAAAAATGCAGTTACGGGAGCCACGTCGTTCCATGTCATCGTTCTCTATCCAAAGCATTCACTAAGTTGTCTCTAAGATTTGCACTCTCTCTTTAGTCAGACTATCCTTCTATTAGACACATTGCTGTTAGGATTTGAGGAGTTATGTAAGCCAAATGTTGCCTTTCCACTGCTTCGTTAACCGTTTGTTGCAAAGCACATGGCTACTCTCGGCACAGGGAATATCGTCCAAGTTTTCTTGCTGTGCGACCCAGTTGGTTGATTGAGTCATAGGTATATACTGATTTCTTTCATTGTTAAAGCAAGGTCGAAAGAAGTGAAACAGGTCGAAAACAACATCTTACCCTTTTTTGTCCCGTGCCTATTGGTACTCATCTGCATGTGAGAGTAACTTCAGCGCTTTGGCTAATTTCACTCTTGGCAAAGGTCATTGCGGATCTTGTTCCTAATGCGATGGTTTAATTTTATACCTCTCTGAAGTCATTTAAACTAAAGAAAAATTTATAAACTGAATGCGTGTTTAGTTTCAAATACCCATGAATCCTTCCGTATTGGATATAAATATAAATTGACAGTTTCCATAACTTTTCACAACGTTTGTTATTATTATTAGAGTTAAACGGCAATATTTGAGCTGATCAACATCATTAAAATATTTTCGTTTAACTGCAGTTAAGGTCAGTGTCGTGAACAACCGTTGCAAATGTAAGTTTATTTTTATACCCAGTTGCTGGCTGACATTTAAGATTATTCTCGAATGACGCCCAAAATTATTCTAAAATGAGCGGACTACAAATGTAGACTCCTATTAAAACGTTCATTTATTTAATAATAACTCTCTGCAGTATCACTATTTATATTTGCAACTGCGTCCTCCCAAAAATATCACTTCCAGAATGTAAAACGTTTTATCTCTTCAGCTGTTTTGCGTAATGCTGAACTTAAGGAGTTTAAACATTTGATGCTTGAAGCAAGTGTTCGCAATGGACAGTCCGCTATTTGCACAGAACTGCAGCAACTTCATGTCATTATTGTTGAGACAGCACTATGGCCTTTCTTTCCAGTCACGCCTTTCCACTTTTCAGTGTCTGCTGCGACATGCTCGTTGAAATCGCTCGTTGAGTTGATAGCTTCCGCGGTGACTCTTCATAGAGAGCAGTTTCGAGTTCCCCCAGGAATTACTCGTCTCCTCCCCTTGAGTTGGGATAATAGACATGTAAATTGGTCAACACTCTAGCCTTTTGTAACTTCAGTTGGGGGATTGCCACCTGTCCGCCGTAATCTTTCATTCGGTGATTCTTTCAGTCAGGTTGGGTTCTACTCAGAACTCTAATACTACACGTGTCGTGACTGAGTCGAATGGCTGAATTTGAACTTTTTCCCCAAAGAACTGGAAAGTAACAGCACAAAAATCGCGTTATTCAGCGATTGTCCTCTGAATCGTCGGTTTAGCTCTATCACCCAATCAGCGATCATATCGCGTTGTGCATAATAAAATCGTTTTTTGTGTTTTAAATAAAACCACAAACGCACGAGCAGAATACTCAATCGACGGCGTATGATTCTTACAGATGGTGTCTTGTTCGCATTGCTTAGCCCCTAAATGATATTCGATTTTAGAGCATTTAAGAGTCGTCCTGATATTTAACTTAGGTGTTTGAACTCTACTCTTCAATACGCGTATTCTTGTTTAGTTAGATAGCGAGTGCGTTTCGGTCTTCATTGCGCAAAATCTGAAAATGTATGGAATACACGCGACAGCTACAGTCGACAATGTTCTCTTCCTTGCCAACTTTTCACCCTCGATTACAAGAGCACTGTAATCGTCCAAAATTATTTATAGACCATGAGGATAATGTCTGGTAGGTTTATCGGTTGAGAGAGACGTTTACGGCCTTCGCATTTTTTCTGTCATATGATGAATCTTGGGCGTTATTTTACCGGAGTAGCCGTGGTAGTTACCGCTTTGCGAAATTTATCAACGTTGTTCGTTATGCAGCTTGAGGAGTTAATCTAACGCTGAACTTTTGTCAGTAGTTATGAAGCACGACATAATGTGAACATCAGTGCTGCCATATAATAATTAGCGATATTTTAAAAAATTCTTGAAAAGCTTGATACGTGGAAAGGCGCAATTATTCTGAAATGGAAAATTGAAAATCTACTATGATGAAAGCTTGTTTGTGCTCAAAATTTTAGACTTAATTCTCAAGGAAATTCCTTTTACCCATGCATAATGCCCATGTTACAATCCCTTTATCCTTAGTCGTTTCGAGGAACGTTATAGTGAATATGGATCAGTTTTTTCTCAGATGAATCGCGTTCTATACTTAAATTTGCACGACAGGTCCAAATTCTCAAAATGAGCTATTTCTTGATTACAACCATCATGCATTGCGGTAAAGTCTTGTAGCCTATCGAGTCTTACTGTAATGAAGAAAATATATATGGGAAATAGTTGAGTATACTGTGTGGGTTCCAACTTCAAAGACATCAGCAGTAGCACTTAACTGTTCCAAGAGCAGATTTTGTGCTGTATGGCACCGCCCCATTGCTCCTAGTTGCCTGGAGGCATTTAATCAGTCCATGACTCTATTTGAGCACCTGCACTGCTAGGTGCATTTCACATAATTTTGTTCGCTAGAGCCACTTCGCGCTCATTATATCTCAGTCTGCTACTTTTGTATACTGCATCGTAAACAAAATTATGTTTGTACGCTGGAATATGTCAGTTAACGTATAACTCCTCCAAGACCAGATTTAAGCTATAATATACTTTTTGTAATTGCAGGATATTCTTCCTAAATAGAGATGAGTAATGAACTGTCCCATTTGTAGGACAGTAATGAACTGATGAGTAGTGAACTGCCCCAAAAGTAGCATTTGTCAGGCTGGACAAACTGATGTGACGAAGATGAACAAAATTCAGGACACAACAGTTCGCGAGATACCCTCAAACATTGTCCGATTCAGCAACGAATGATTGTATTTGCGAAGGTTTAGAATGTGCGAGAAGAAGCTAAGTTGTGTTCGCTTCGCAAGTCGCACAGAAAGCAGCATCGAGCTAATTGCAAACCACATGCATCAGTTATGTTGAACACCTGACGGTTTGTTTTTGGAATTCAGTTTGTGGAATATGCCTAACGGACGGACAGCTGAAGCCACAAGTAAGGCTCCTTGAAGCTGTTAGCTTGCCCCAAGTAAAGAACCTGCTGTTTAAATAAGTGAACGAGCTTGGCTTGAGAATGAACTCTAAAGCGATATTTCTTTGAAATGCAAGCTAGTAGATGACCTGAAAGTCTATTAACATTCATCTGAGATTAAATTATGAGATGGCTTAATATCTGATATTCAAACTGAAAACTATTACATTTTCAGACGTATGCGACTTCCAGTTCTTGAGACTGACAGATTTGACGCCATCGACATGGATATCTGGTTGCCCAAACGTTTAGAAGAGTTGCGCTCATTTTATATTTGTACTTATGGTATTCGATGATCGACTGTTTATTCTGAGACGCTTTAAATTTAAATTTATTTTCTCATCGCCGAGGTTCATCTTGTTAAGAGGCCTCATAAAGCTGCAGACGAATGTTGCGCAAGTTATACTCGCAGTTACTACTGGAAGTTTATTTTTTCTGAAGTCTGGTGATGATTGTGATGTGCTCTGCTGTGATGTATGATGCATTTGTGAATTATGTACTTTATTCTGTTCCAATGCAAAGCACTTTTCTTCAGAAACAAGAAGAATCAAGTTCGCCCGATGACAAGTCGACTGATCGCGCGTCATGTGATAGCAAATCGGATCATACCCGTGATGTACATTCTGAAACTTGCGTTCATCGGACGGACGCCCTCAACTTGACTAGCGACAGTGTTAGTCTGGCACCGGTAAGACGGGACGCACGTGCATATTGAGTCAGTTGCGTTATTTATATCTTTGTTCGACATTCTCTTAGCTTTGCCGATGACAGTGACAGTCGGTTTGTATCGCACTGCTGTTTCGTTTTAAGGTGAAGTACATGGCGGTCACGTGATTTCGCCTCATCACTTCACGTCACTGCTTTTGCTTTCTCTGCATCTTTCGATAAATGCCGCCATAATGCATTGTTGCTAGCCGTATTCATTTAATTTTCAGGTTGTTGCACATCATTCCTCATCTTTCTCGGCTTGCTCGGAGTCGGTCGACGCAAAGAGACCAACGCCGAAAAGGGTTACCGTCGTGAAGCCGTTGTGTGACCACGCAACGACGCCGATTGAGCTTAAGAGCGGTGATTTTTTTTGCGACACCGTGTGGTCTGGAACCTTGGACATGCCCAGCTATTTGACGTTCGACACTACTATCGAACCGGTGTCTGGACCGGCAGGCCTATTGAAGGGCGCTCTCTGTCCAAAGTTGACGATAATCGGTCGAATTCCGTCAGTAATCGTCTACAACTACGTTACTCAGGTTCAGCGCTGGGCCGGCCATTACCTTATTGTTGTTCGCTTCGCTGAACCATTCATTGTTGAAGACCGAAACCGCTACCACGATCTCTACAACAACATGGTCCTTAAGGATAAGTACTGTGTGATAGAAACCAAGGGTCTACCAGTGGTAAAAGACTTTTACATCTTGCCGCTGGCTGCTGAAGATACTCCACATCCATCTTTACTTCCATTCACTGGACCAGGTAAGATGTGCCCAAGCGCAATATTACTGCTCTAAAGGATAAACAACTAACGTGCCGTTCGTGATGCGTGATATGTTTTTGCATGTTGAGATCAACATCGTGAGCCGCTTGCGTAAGTAGGACGAGCTGGTTTGTCATGACCGCTGTATCTGCTGCTTTTCAACATTTTCTATAAAGCACCCGTTACTGTAGAAGAAGATATTCCTCTCCGAAAGCAGAATTGCTTTCCTTATTCTTCCACGTTTCATATTCCTTATTCTTCCACGTTGCATACTGGCTTCATAGTGGACGTATGTCATGTTTCCGCTCCAACACTGGCAGCTAATCCGCTGGAGGAAATTGTTTATGTGCATTCAGGTTGTCTTATGGTGTCAGTCTCTATTTCGTAACCTTCACATTAACGAGGTCACATGTGCGCTGAAGATAATAGCGATTCCTTATGTCAGTCTACCATTTTACCGTCATTATGCCTTGGAGTGAACGTTGTTGCACGCAGTTTAATCGTGGTTCTTCTTTTTTTATTAGAACAACTGTTTTCATTCCGTGCAACATCACTCCTCTGACAGAGGCCAGGTATGATTGTATTTTTGCTCCTTGCTCAGCCCAAATATCAGACACGTTTCCAACACTCGAGGCTACGGCAATCGTGCTATTTAATTCTGACTGGTCAGTGCCATCACTGGAGATGAATGGGGCCGAGACACTTAAGTTGGTCAACCTCCGGAAGGGTTTCACTTCCCTATTCCGCTGTATTGATTCACTTCCTAGATCAGCTGTACCGGATAGATTTCTCATAACTTTTTTTTCCGGGCGTTAAGGACGAGGCCATCTTTCACAGTTGTGTTGCAAACAAAAGCCGGCCGGTGACAGTGGTATTCCGTGCTCTCTCTAGGTCAGTATTATCTGCGTAATTCAGGTCAAGACGATATCTAGTCGGTTATCTTGAACTGCGCACCCCCCCCCCTTCCCAGAATGATACCTTCGTCTTTGCGGTGTCAGCAGTGTTTCGGAAAATTTAGACGATTTAATGGATCAAATGCAGTCGTAATGTTAAGGAAATTGACAAACCATGGCAACTATTATCGTAGCATTGCCCAGTGATTATGCACAGAATTAAAATTTAGTCCGGACAGAAGCATCCCATCCGAAAACTTGCTAAATTTAGGCGAGATCTCCCGTCATTTGCCAATTTTCGGGTTTTCCAAGATTATCTAGAAGAATTTTTCGGGAGTTAAGAGTACTGTCATTCCACGTCAATTGGAACGCTCTGTACTCGACCTCCTTTAAATATAGATACAATTACTCCATATTTGCATCTTCCAGTGAAATTTTTTGGAGGTCCACACTTGATGAAACAGAGTGTGAAGGTTTTCCACCGTTTCTGTTCCTCCATACTTAGTTAACTCCGGCGGAATTCGATTCATCCTATAGACCTTCTCGGACTTATAAAGGTTTAGCATAGCTTCTTGAATCTCTAGTTTCGTGGGTGGATCTGTACTAATATCTAGTCGTGGCAGGGAATTAACAGTCGGAAATAATAGAGCAGCTCCTGAAAATCCGGACCATCTTTTGAGTTGTTCCTTCTGACCTGCCAACGGGGCACCCGTAGCGTATTGGATAAGGACAGACGGAGTCCCCTGTTTACCGGGCTACTGTCGCACCTCTGTAAATGCTATTCGCCAGTCATCCTGTTGGCGGCCTTATCGATCTTCTTGATCCCCCAAGCTAAGTTCCCTCTAGCACCTGTAGCTCTGGCTGCTGCACGAACGAGACGATTAACCGTCTTCGAAGGTGCAGTAGGGTCTTCGTAACCCAGGATAGCCTATTTATTTTTTTCTAACCTCAGCTGCGTTTTTCGCCAAGGAAATGACGCTTTTGAAGTCTGTAAACTTCATCGACGTTGCCACTTTCTGACTGGGCTCTAAAGGTGACACTGAAATAACTCAATCTCCTTGGGTAAAACGACCGCGCTGCTTCGTCATATATTAACCTGTCAAAATCGAGCAGCTGGTTTTAACTGCACGAGGTCAATAAGACAGGTAATTTTAGACGAAGTTTCTCTACGCGCACGTCATGATGACCTCACCAAATGTAGGTTCCACGTCTGATGCGAGTCTCAAGTAGCGAGCGACCGGATATTGGATATACTCCTATTTTAGTCGGTTAGATTACACTGCAGATTCAAGCGTCAGACGCACTGCATAATAAAAAGTGTGCTTAATAATTAATTGTACTGAAACTCTAAAAGTCGTATATGGTTTTGGGTATTTATGGTAAGGCTTTTTTCCTTGTTTTCTCTTTGCTGTTTATTGATTGCTGTTTCGCGAGGTCATACCCTGTTGGTTCATTTAATTAATAATTTTTGTCTATTTAACATGGTTTAGGGTTGCACGATACTGGCCGCAATGTGATTCTAGGCATACTTATTCGTCACATATCAGCTCCAGCTATATATGACGACGTCAGACTTCTTTCTTCAGCGAGTGGCGATACCAGGTTAAAGTCGTAAATATTGCAATTGATTTTATGACTGTCAGCAATATTTTCTTTATAGAACTGTTTCTTCATTACCATGTACATCGAAGGATGGTGGCCAACAGAAGACGGACGTCAAATTTCACCCGCTTCGTATACGATCAAGCATGGACCACATTTCGCTAGGTCGCAGACCATCAGACAGTGTCGCTGGCATTCCTTGTCTGAAATCTCCATCTGGATCTTCCAAGTCCAGTACCGCATCTTCCGCAGGGACCTCTGGTGCTGATTCCGTCATAAACGCGACCATGAGCTCTTTGGCTAAAACGCTTAACGACTGGGTGCCTGCAAATCCACCGCCTCCCGTACCAAAACCGCCGATAAACTCTAGGCATGATGGAATTGATACGCGCTTAAAGGATAAGCAAAAGAATCGAACGAAGAGGTCAGTATCAGTCGAAAGTCATTCCGAAGAAGCGATCCCATTTCCAACAAGCATGAACGAATGGATGGCTTTGATGTCATCCATGATGTTCTCTATGCTTCAGACGACACCGCCTTGTTGGCCACCAACCAGTTCTGCTTCAGCTGCAACTCCACCTGCTCCATTTGTCGTGCGACCACCAGTACCCCGGCTTCCTGTCCCGGTAAGAAACCCTAATCCGAACACGCCGTTACCCGTGATGCCTGCCCCGTCGCCGTATTACATTCCTGTTGTACCGGTAAGCTGTCTTCTTTGCTGAAAGCGAGCTTGACGTTGGCCAGGCCTTTCCTCACAAGAAACTTATTAGCTTCACAACAGCGGTTCGTTGAAAAATGATAATCTTAATGACGTTCATAATGATGGAACTGTAGAGTACATTATGCTCTATAGTTTCCTGTAGTGGCAAACTTCCGTTATAGGAAAAATTAATAGCTATTGCCGTTGTGCTGTTATCTAAAATTTGTTCATCATGGGTGAGTTCACGCAGTGACTCAGACCGTCTACGAATTTTGACGCTGCAGTAACTCTCTTGGATCTCGCCTTACCGTTTAGAAGCCATTCATTAGCCGACAAAATGCAGTCCGTTTCTGGCTTAGACGCTTTGTACATGACATACATCGTAATAACGCTGTAACGGCTAGTCACAATCGCGATGCTCTGTATTTTCTGACTGTTCGTGGTTGTAATAAAAATGATCAGATCAGGAAAGTTATGCAAAGGTAATGCGGGTGCATCATTAGTCATCAGTATTTAAGAATTTGCATACTGCACGAAAACAGGAAAAACTGTCAACTGTAGACTCAGTGGTGAACACCAGAGAAATCATTTATTCCTCATCAGAAAATCATTTAAATGTAATGGTTGTAGGATAAATCTATTTGATGGAAGAACCATGAGGTGCATGTCACGAATAAAATTGTTCAAGAATGATTCAAGTGACTGATGGGAGTTGAACCGTAATTCTGCACAATTTTGCCAGCGGATTAAGAAATTCATCATTAAGAAATTAAAAGACTGGTTCAAGTGAAGAGATGTTGAGAGTGTGCTTTATGGAAAAATGCCAAACAAGCTGAGAGAGATGGTCCATAGAAGTCTTAACACCAAACATAATCTCAAAACCAGACGAAGCTGAACATCAAACCACATTAAAGGGACCCAAGCAGTCGCTTAACTCGGTAGAAAAGCGAATGCACGCCGAATATCTGGTGTCAGTAAGTATTTTTTCATAGAAGATACATCTAGTAGGTGCCATTAGTAACGAAATAGCTCTCCGAAGCCAGGATCCATGGGTTCTGTCATGTGAAAGATAGGTCAGGAAACTACGTCATTCACATGCTTTAAACGCTGATGATACCGGGAGGAAAATTGGGTACACCACAAGGGAGGTGAGGTAATGTAAAGAATCACTTGACTGCACGAGGGGGCCAAAAACTGTGCCAAGCAGTGGCGTAATTGCCTCATACTGCGAATCTACATTAAATAAGTTAGGTTCCACCGAAGAAATCTTAAGCTAATCACAATGGTATACGTCAGGTTTTGTTTTTTGTTTTGTGGTTACTCACAGTTTATCCTATGCAAGCCTAACTACGCAGTGTTGATGCTGTTTCAGACAGTAATGATAGAATAATTTACGGACCTTCAAACTTGTTTCCTTTCATAGCACAAAGTTACGTTTTTGATTTTCAGTCTATTCGCCCACCGATGTCAGTGCCGGTTGCGGTACCACCTTTCCTTCCTCGTGCGGTTCGCCCCTCAACGACTTTCCCGGTCGGTCCAAACCTTCAGAATAATATCCTTGAAGAAGGAGAGATCAGAGACGAAGACGAGAGTGACACTGCTCACAATATCGCCAAACGCAGCCGACTCGCATATGACGAACCTGCGAGCAGGAGCACAAGGTCCGTGGATGTTGTACGACCGCCAGCTGCTGTCTTTCCAAAGATTGTTCAGCCACCGCAGCAACAACCTCCAACTTTGCCAGCCTTGCCACCAAATTTCCCGATGCTGCGTATGCGACCGCCGCCGTTTTTCGATTTCACCCGTCCTCCACCACCGATTCCACGTGCTCGCTTCCAGGAACCCGTGAATTTTGCACGTTTTCGGCTGCCAAATGTTCCTGTAACGGCCAGTTTTGGTCCGACTGGAGTCCGTCCGCCGCCGAACATTGCGAAATACGGTGAACATCGATGAAGTGATTGACTTGTGGACATGCGTCATTGCTTCACATTTCGGGATAACCCTTTGCGTGTTTGCGAAGCGTTTTATACGGACTAGTATGAAGGCAGCTTGGCGAGATTTGTCGCTGAATCACTGTTGACGTGGCCGAAATTTGTAAAATTTTATACACTGTAGTTTGAAGCCAGATACTTTAAAATGGCATTTGAAATGTATTTTGTGCCTTTACAGAACCAAAAGGGCTCACCGCGAAATTAAAACAATTTTCTGTTCAGTTCACTGAATTGTAATTTCAAGTGAGAATCGAAGACTCATGCGTACATTGATTGTAATATTAATAGACACGATAATGTTTAGTACATTTAAGGTGCTACATAATGGGTTCATACGATAGATGTATCATGAAGCTGCGTTGTCTCAAACCTTAGTTTCGATTTGATCCTTATCGGTTGCTCACATTCACACATTCATCAGCCGACAACGCTAGCTACGTCCAGAACATAATCAGACTATCCTGAAGGTGGTGTGCTTTCCGATTATCGCCTTGCAGAAGCAGAAGGTATATCGCTTTGTGACTTCAACTGCATTCGCATCTTTTCAAAACTTGCTCTGTGACACCGGTCACCGCAACGTAAAAGGAACAATTCCTCGCCGAAAGCAGACCTACCTTCATTCAATCTATATTCTGATCTCCTGGTTTAGGTTGCCATTTTTCAGTTCCCACCTGAGAAGCTGGCGAACTAGACCAAATGGTTTATGCTCAGACAGCTAGTCCATAAAGGCCGAATTCCTTATCTCAATCTTGCACTCACCTGTACCCGAAACAAAGTACAATCGTTCCTTAAGTGGTCTTTTAACTCTCATTAAGTGTCGAAGCAAGTGCTGCTACACTCGGTTAAATTGTTCTAGGTTTTTCGTTAGAACACGTCACTGCTGTACAACACTGATCTGATAAGGAAAGGCACAGGTGATTCGTGTGGAAAGGATTACTCTGCTGCCAGTCCAAATACGACAGGTCAAAAAAAATATTGCAGGCGATGGCGATCATCCAAT
>UZAM01008203.1:7462-19275 GCA_900618415.1 Soboliphyme baturini
GACGTCCGTCAACGGTCAAGCATGCAACTTGAGAGATAAGCTAGAGAACTAGAGACGGAGTTGTTATCAGTGAGGTATATGTTCTTCTACGATGAATCAGGCGTGTTTCAGGGTTTTGCAAACGTATGTGTATGTGCGCCACGGCGTGATCTCAATGGTTAATCTAACGATGTTCGCTAACAGCAGATAGAATCGCAATTTTAAGCATGTTTTACTCTATTTATGTAGTAGACACTCCTAAGCGATAGCAGATCCGCATCAGGTAGGTCTTTGCAAATTGTATGTTGGCCACCGGAGCGGCGGTGTTCATGATTTTGCTGCTACGATAGGATTCGTTGAGCGACCGATATTTTGTCTTTGTTTATAGTATTATTAAACCATAAAATTCGTCGTTCGTCAAGCAATGAATTTAGCTCCAGTTGTTCGGTTCTGGCCAGTTCGTTACTCGTTAGAAGGCATTTAGACCTTCAGCGATTTGTTCATAAGGGTTGCTGTTTCCAAGCAGTACGGTAAGATCGAGATAGCAGAAGACGTGAAGATCTTGATTTTCTTTGTCAACTGGATGACTCCAGATTTTCTGTAGGCTTCCAGATGCCACCGCTGTTAAGGCAATCCTTCGATCCACTTTCATATCGCATCGGCTGTCGTTGGTAAAAATGGAGCTAAAATATTTGTACTATCAACTTCTTCCAGTCATTCTCCATCCAAAGTGAGGTCGGTCTCTTGATTTCCGTCTGCCTTCCTCATCACTTTCGATTTCTTCCGCCTGAGTTTAAGGCCCGTTCGGTCAGCGACGGTTTGAACCGCTTCTGATAGAAGCCATATTCTACCATGGGAATCGCTGAGCAGTATGGTGTCTGCCTTATCGAGACCCGTGGGCTGCACGGATGAGATCCTTGAGTT
Source organism: Soboliphyme baturini (assembly GCA_900618415.1). NCBI lineage: Eukaryota > Metazoa > Nematoda > Enoplea > Dioctophymatida > Soboliphymatidae > Soboliphyme > Soboliphyme baturini. The sequence continues at coordinate 8,366 of UZAM01008203.1, forward strand.
CAGTCCTTGGCCTAATATCAGTCTTTTCGCTCAGGTTGTCGGCATTTTGCCTCATCCCAGTCGACTGCGAGACCGAAGAGCATTGAGGAAATGACGTCGCCTTGGCTCGTGCCATTACTGATTTCAGGCCAAAGCTGAGCTTACGACAGGCATTATGAGCCAGTACTACTCTGCCTACGCACATGACTCAAGGTGATGATCACATAAACTAACAGCAAATAGCTCTGGGGCGCTCGGTAAGGAGATCTCTCTTCTACGGTGCAATAGTCGGTGCATTTTAGTAGAACGGTTGGAAAGCATATAACATACTACAGGTCACAGACCAGAGAATTTTTGCTTTTGCCAACGGTTTATGGTGATGAACTCTCTCAACGAAGAGTTCTCGACTTAGCATTTAGGAATGGCGGGGTTCCAGTCCTGAGACGAAACAAATTTTTTTTACCGCTAATTGCTTTGAGTAATGAGTTTGTCTAACATTACTTCGATTCAACCAACGGAGCAACGGGCTGCCTAGCAAACAGCAGGGACGATACGGCATGTGATATAGTCATATCAAAATGGGCGAGAGATACGGCTGTACAGTCCGACGTGAGCGCCCTATAGCGCTGCTATTCGCCTTGATCCATCCGATGGCTTACTATAGACATTACGGTAATCAGCGCCAGCAGAATCGCGCAAACTTTTCTTACACGTTTACAGCTCAGTAGGTGAGCAATCGGACTTGCAGATTTAGATGTTTAACTGCGAAAGTACATGTAACGATCGAACGGATTATCATGCAAGAATGTGGTCACCGATGGTACTGCCTCAGAGTAAAATTGCCGAATCTTCTAGCTGCTGTCCCTCATACTTCGTGGCTGTTTACGCGCCAGTTCCAGCAACTTGTAAACACTTGCCTCAGCGATGTGACATTTAATGAGAGGTGAATATGGTCAGGCAGAACGCGCTCTCACTTTCTATTGGTGAAAGTGGACGTGACAGATAGACGGACAGTTGGAAATGGAGTACGACTTCCGTTGCATTAACTTAAGGAATTTGAAACACCAGTTAATTTTTTAAAGTTACACTGCGCCACGGCAGCAGCAACCGTTGAAGTGGGTGCTGCCCGACGATGAAAATGCGACAGGTGCCGTTTTACGCGTATCCGACCGTGGTCGGTTTGCTAGTACTCTCGAATGTTGCCACTCAATGGCTGCGTATCGATTTTCTACCGGCCGGCACTGGTATTTGTTCGTAATTGAAACCTAATGAGTGGGGGTGACGTGCCTCTCCTATTGACCATCGAGTAGGCACGATTACGCGAACGCTGTCGGAAGATTCGAACCGGCATTCGTCCATGTGAACCAATGGAGCGAGTGGCTGTTGACGAGGGACCGGCCGCGATCGCTATGTGCCACGAGGTGACGGGTGGGCGATTGAGGCCGAACGCCCTCAGCGCTGCCGAGTCGCCTAATCGATAGTAAACAATTGACCGCCAACGCTGGCCTTAAGGGCTGTCAATCAGTCCGGTTCGCTGGCGGACGTCGACTCATAACTCTGGGCTTCGGCGTGCCAGCGTGAGAGGACCGTCCCGCTTTTCCGACGATGCAGTCTAAAAGGTTGCCCGTGTGGAATTCGCAATTTTATGTGAAATTTAAAGCCATCCAAGGGTTAATAGCTAAATTACATCCGAAACAACTTTGTTTCCAGAAACTTTTATTAGTCATTACAAATATCGCTTAATAATAGACACCAAAGATGTTAAAAATTGAAAATTACAACAATCATTTAGTCAAATTTAGTTAAGTGAATCTGAAGACACACGATAAGTTATCAAAACCGGATATAACAAATAAATAGGAAACAAAGCAAACTAAAAAATTGGACCCGTGCTAGGCTGACCCAATTTGAATCTCATCCAAAACGACAGTCCTCTGTTCTTGTGATCGATCAGACAGCGAGGGCGAATGATTGGCTTCCGGTAAGCTTCACCTCTGAGCAGCACACGCGGATAACGTGGCTAGCCGTTTCGAAAGGCACTGTGAGCTGGGTCGGTTAGAACAGAGTTACCTATGGCAATTGTTTTCTTTCTCAGGCATCGGGTTACGGTGTATCCTGAGTCATCACCGCCGCGTTTGCTGAATCGACGAAGTCGCTTCATAAAGCTCCGGATGCGAATTAGGTGTTTCTTCCGGAGACAGCTTGACTTGCATTCCACGACGAGACACTGTAGATCCTCTTCACAGAGCTTTTTCTTCTCGGAACAACCTGCCACCCTCGCGAGGTGAGGTTGATCTACTTTACTTTATCATTGCTACGCGAACTCTCCCTGAACGGTCAATACAGTAACAGACCAAGTCTTCCTAATGGAGGATATTCTCATTGTTCATGAGATGTAGCCAAACTTCTTATAAGAGAGTAGCACAAACATTGCTGAAATGTATCTTCAGCTCAGCGAACTTCAACAGGAAGGCATGGTAACGTGGGAAATTATGGAAAATTTTTGCCAATTTCACACAAGTGTTCTTCTTGCAGCAGTTTACCTTTCGCCAAGTCTTCTGCCACGTCTGGTCTTCCGACCATCTCCACAGTCTGACCAGGAAGGAGCAAGAATGAAGTATCAAGAAATGAAGGAGTTGACACATGCGGCAACTAACTCTGCACTACGCCTCAGGTAACTACTGCAGTCCCTAGACCACTTCTTTCATCCGGGCGTAGGACCGGCAGCGGCGTAGTTAACGGTATTTTGCCGAATTTCTATTAAGTTTTAAATTTCAACTTATATGCGTAAGAAAATGGACTTAGAACTCAAAGATATTTCTCAGAGCCTGTCACCCTTCTTACACACTGTGCAATGTTATATTCAGACTTATTAACCTTAAATGTGACCCTAACAAAGTGCTGATTGAGCTAACATCACTTATTTATTTATCCTTCAATTCACTGTTTCTCGTGCACCTAAGTGCTATCTTCCAAAGCAACATTTTCGACACGTTTCTAGTGCCCACAAGTTTCTTGGATCAATTTTATAAGAAGTTGAAATCCTGCTTAGTTGCGTTGAATCCAATGATGTCATCAGATCAGCTGATAGGGTTTGTAACAATAAATATGCAGATTGTTTAGAGTCTGGATAAAGAGGACTAGGATGTCGTTAAAACAAGCCGTCCGGAATGTTCTTATATTGTGCTGGATTTCTGAGAATGTCGACGTAATTTCAGCAATAAAAAACTAGACATTGGGCTATGCAAGGGAAAAGCTTTGACTCCCTATGAATAAGTCCTTGCATATTTCGCTGAATATAAAATGTACATGCAATACGTACAGCTGCTGTATTGACATCTGTTATGCCTGATAATCTTTAAGGTGAATCTCCCGTACTCTGATCAAGCGTTTGTCTAGTTCCCAGATGCTCTCTCGTGCCTCTTCACTCCTCGACCTCAAATACATAACACTTTATCAATTTTCTGCTGTATTCTTTTGTACTGGGATATCTAGAATTTTCAGGGCAGTCTTACTGCATGTACACTATCCTCATACCCAGGCAAAAACTTCGGATGAAAGGAAAGTATCTGCATCGCGCTTAAAGCCATTGTTTTTATGAAAATGTAAACAATTACAATAGTAATAATAAACATTCAGCTCGTTTCGATCTGTTTTCTGCGGCTGTTCTTCGGCATGTACTTCTGTTGCTGTTCGATTACCACTTCAGAACGTTTGTCTTACCATGTTTTCCTCAGCAGTAGAAATACCGGCTGGGTTGTTGTGGGAAACAGCCGGAGACACGAAAACTTTAGATTACCAGCATTGTCGTAAATAACTTCTCAAATTCATACCGATGACGTGATATACAGCGTGAGAGCTGATCCCATGGTTAATACAGATGTTCACTTATATCCATGATATCAGTTCCTGTTAATGTAACTTCAATGTGATTACACTAGCAATGTATCAACAAAAGTTTTAGCCGAAATATCTTTTTGCATATCACCGTCTTTTAAGGCCAAGGAAGAGATGATTTCGTTGTTTAACTTAATCAGTGACTGAGGTTGTCAAAACGTCCATATGTTTTTACTTGCCACACTTGTTTAAAGGAGGTGAAATGCGGCCTGATTATGAATGAGTTTTGAGATATCTATATCAAAAACCCTTGATTCAGAAGTAAAAAATAGATTAAAGTTTATTCAGCTATATTGACTGTAAAGTAAGATCCAATTTTGGCAATCAGGTTAATAATGGTGCGCATCGATTACATTATACTAATCGGCTGATGCCAAAACAGACTTTTGAGGCAGCTAAAAAATTTTTTTATCCCAGCCTACCTCTTTCTTGGTTGGACTCATGTTCTTTTTGTTCTTTTTGTTTTGTCGTAATTCATAAACGGTTCACTATCGATATTGCTAATCTCTATCCTCAATTTGTACCCCTTTAGGACAACTTATTCACATAAAGCCTATTTTTATTTAACTCATCTTATGTGCTTTATATGACCAAGTTTCGTCTTGTTTTGGTTTTTCAGAGAAGACATAATTGAGCATATGCCCTAAGTATCTACCACAGATCATAACCGTTCAATTCCACCGATTATTGTATCCTTCTAATTGACCTCACTGACTCGGGCTTATATAAGCTTACAACTAACAAATCCGCTATTGTCAATTACAATGATATAACTAACACGGAATTGGAAAGGTGGCATTTATAATAGTTATATAAGAACATATAGGTTATTTCTTTTCGACATCATTTTCCTATAGATAGTAAAAAATTTAGCTGTTGTTCGAACGGGATGCTGTTCAGCCTCACTCAGATATGAATCTTGTGGGCATCCATATGCAAGAGCGTTTCGCGTCTGCGTTGAGTAAAGTCGATGTTATGAATTGAAATGTTTCTATTTTTAGTGTCTTTCTACTTATTTTCTAATACGTTGTGTCAAACAGTGCGAAGGCAGTTCTCGAAGGGTAGTAGAATTTTTATTAAATTATGACAACGTTTAGCGCATAGGCATTGCAGGGTTGCTTTGGCAATTTGTCGAACGTAGAAATGTAAAGAACAGAATTAATTCACACATAAAATTAAACGCTGATCTTGTCAACAAAATTAATTCATATCGCCCACCTTCGCTCTGCAGATAAATGAAGAAGCAGTGCAACAGGTGGAAAAGTTCGTGTATCTCTGGGTTTTATTACCGGTGATGGAAAATTTGAGGAACAGATCGACAGGCAAGGTGGAGTAGCCAGTGGCGTTTTGCGTGAACAAACTCTGAACCACTGTGACTAAAGCAGAGCTCAGTCTGAAAACTAAGCTCTCGGTGTTCAGGTCGATCTTCATCCCCATACTTATCCACAGTCCTGAGTAGTGGACCATCACTGAGAAACTTCGAACCCGGGTACAAGCTGCTGAGATGGGCTTTCTGAAATGAGTCACTGGCCTAACGTATCTCGACATGATCCGAATTACAGGCATCCGCGAGGGCTTTGGTGTGCAGCCACAGATTTTTCAGACTGAGAAGTCATAGCTGTGATGGTTTGGGCACGGGTTGGGAATACCTCCAGAAAGAAGGCAAGGCAACTACTATTTGCCCAATCGACTGGCAGAAGGCCCAAGGGACGGCCAAGATTAACCTGGGGCAAGTGTATTAAAGAACTCTGCTCCAGACTAGGGTCATCTTCCGTCGAAGCTGAAGTGTTGGAACAGGTTCGAAGGCGGTGGAGGCACTTATGGGGCGTCTGCCTCAGCGAACCGAAAAGATAAAGAGCCATCGAGACTGACTGATTGTCCTTCTCAAGAATACGGTAGTTTTAAGTACGATTCAGATATAAGAATTTATTCTAACGGAACGTATCCAGTTTACATTGTCATGGATTCGCACATTAAACATAGATATGGATGATACGCACTGCACTGTTTTCCCACTATCATGCAATAGTTTTGCGGGCGAGTACCATAAAGGAGATGCGACAAAGAATGGAATCATGAGTGACCCTCATAACGAAGCGGTATCCAATGGACAAGACAGAGAATTCATTCGGTCAGTGGCTAGCAAGGCATGATAAACTCACTTTACTCAAAACAAATAAATTTAAGATAAACCGATTGCATACGCAGAAGATGCTTATAAATATATTAAACATAACAACAGTTAGATGCTGACCAGGCAGTGCTTGGCACGAGCTCTCTAAGTAGCAGGTTGAACGCTGATCTTAAACGGATATTAATAAAATTCCGCGTTGAATGCAGCTTGCTGAATATTTACTTGGAGGTGAAAATATTTGTCCGTTGTTCATGTCAATATGGTTAATAATTACGCGGCTGTGTAATATTCCTTAATGATCATACATCATGTTCAAATGACTTGTCAAATTAACCTCAATCATAATCTGTGCGAGCTGTCTTCGTTCAATTTTAGCCGTTCCCGTTACAGCATAATAATAACAACAATTTGCATCTTATATTAAACAGGTGATGTTCATTTCTTCTTATCTCCAGCGATCAGCGATTCTTAATTGTTGTTTGATTCTGCCGTCCGCTGTCATGCCAAGAATACTGTTCATAAGTAATATTTCGCCCAAAAAATTACAGTTCATTATCGTGACCTGGGAACAAAATTTTCACTCAATAACTTTCTTTTCGAGGCAACACCGCGAGACGCTCTAGAGGCAATCTACTCGTTGGCATCATTCTCCTTACCTAACGCTCGCAATCACCTCTTTCAAATGCTAAATAAGGCGTGACTCCTCAAAGACCGGACGATATCACGATGTATTGCATCAACTCTTGGCTCTTAGCCTCCTAGCCTCATGATAGAGGAGGTTTAACGAGCCATAGCTCCATGAAATTTGAACCCTGTAAGCGACTACAAACACGTTGAGGGAGCTTGTCTTTGAGGAGTTATGCGCCATTAACACGGTGCAAACGTATTTTGACATATTTTGACATTTATGCGTAGCATATAAGAAGCATCTAAGGGTTGCAGCGAACGCAATGTTGCGAAGTGCATCTAACACTACAGTGCTTGCTTACCGCCCCCTACCCTCTCCAAGGCAACTTAGAAGAAGGGGACAGCGCAATGGTCCGTGAAATCTGGTCGTGGGGAATTTATGCGCCACTTAACATCCACCGACATGAGATCATATGTTAAAGTTAAGGCAATTTCATATGCTTTTCATTTATACCTCGCTTTGACTCTCATGAATTGCGACAGACAAGAAAGAAATTCAGGACAACCTCTGCTTACATAAGGATTGTGCCAAGTTTCGAACTACCGTGACAGGCGTTCCTTGTAACGAATCCTCGCCTTCCAGCCACTTGGACTTAGGCCAGTGATGTACAAAAGGTTACCTGCAACGGATAGAAACCATTTCTTACCTCAGCGATGAACAAGAAGTTTGACAATGTTCTACCTAGCGAAATAGGTTGCCTATTCGCTGTCCTTTATAATCGACCAGAAAATATGCGACCTTCGACGGAAACCACCGGATTCACACCATCTCTAAAAGACAACGTTGGACGACTAAGGTTTCTTCAAACAGACAACGAAATTGGTAGGAAGAGAGAGAGACCGTGAAGGGAAAAAGTCTGACATGAAAATGGCAGCTCGGGCAATTTCGCTTCAAAGGTATATCCAGATGACGTCACATGCAAAAAGAATAGCGAGGGGATGAAAGGAGAAAAAATGGAGGAAAGAATAGAAGAGGAAACAGAGTCCAAAAAAAGAAGGTAGATAGTAGTTAGAAGAAGAGGAAAAAGATGACGATGTAAACGGAGAAGAGTATTAAAGAAAATCAGAACGAGAAGAGTAGCAGGAAGAAAACGAAAATAGTCAAAAGGAGATTGGAAATGAGAGGAACAGAATGAAATGAAAGAAATCTCCTCATTTATGGCGGTCACCAATGCGTTTTCCATTTTTCTTAACGATGAAGGTCGCGTGACACGCCTTTGGCAACTTCTCATCGTTTGTCTAGAAATTGAGAGACCTGTCCCTTTTATATTGAAACTTTTTCCATCAGTCAACGGCGTTCAAGCTTATTTTCTCACAAGGCTTCTCCTTCGAACCATAACTTGCAGACAGCGGGTGACCCAATTTAGCTTCATGATTGTATAGTTAATTACGGTAATCTAATTTACCCAATGTGCGCTTCAGTCCCTTCTGTAGTTAGGGCCCGTCAATTACCAGAAAGGGAAATCATATAATTCATAACTGATTAACCAACTTCAGACATAAAGGATGTGGTTTCGCTGGGAAGGAAGAGATTCAACTAATGAAAGCGATGCAGATAGACCGAAAATTTGTTTTGTGACCGGTTTTCGGTTTTCCGTAAATCCGGCCTTAACTTCCTCTCGCCATGGCATGTAAAGATGAGGCAAGCTCAGGGGTGTTTCTCGTAGCCTTGAAGATCTGACAGTAATCCTGCAGGAGTCGACTAGCGAGGCAGGGGCAACCATGCTTTGGCGACGTATTTTGGCCCTTGCGGCAAATCTGCATATGCGAAAGGCATTTTAACTTGACGATTTGCACTGAGGGAAAATTCTTACGCTCGTTACACAGTTGGTCTTTTGTTAAAGATTCTATAATTAATAATCCCATATTTGTTCTCTCCTTATTAACGGAAGTGACATTCGTCAGACTAAAGGAGTGATCCAAGTAGAAACCATGGGAAACGATGCCAAATTCGTCTGTTTTCCCATTCCTCAGTGCTGCTAGATTTCACAGCCGTTTTACCCTATCTTCCTATTTCGACGTAAATTCTGATGATCCTTGTCGCAGTCGACATTATAAACCACGTTCATCTCTTTTGCTTTCTCAGACGTTGTAAAGCTTCAGTTAATCTGTGATCCCAATCATCCGCTGCATTTTGTCGTAGATTCAAAAACTTTCATTATCTAGGTACTGCTTGATTTGGTTAGAGAATTTCGGAATAAAGCGGACGACTGCAGTACCAGTATTTCGTTTTACCGTAGCAACAGTATAAGCTTACTGTAGACAGAATCAGTGGTACAAAGCCGAACAGACCTAGTTTCCATATTATTCACAGTATGTTTAATAATTAATTTATAGGTTTGGGACTTTGGGTGTTACTACTTTGTTAGAGTATTGAGATTTACGATAAAGTGCTAAATGAAACGGATTTTCGCTGCTTTACTCGGTTGTTCTTAACCAGCACGTTCAAAATCCTGAAATTTTTAAACATATGCGCTTAGATATCTGCAAGTAGTTTCTCAGACAGCCGCGAACTTTTCATAATTAAACTTGTTATTCAGATAAAGGCTTTGCATCCGTGGTATCTGGTAAATCATGGGCAAGTTTTAATCAATCATAAACAATTCAGAAATTTTTGCCGGGTTTGAATCCATCTATGTCGTTCATGTGATTTGCACTGATGGAGGGAACATCTGCAATGATGAGGTCACAGATCATCAAAGATGCCTCTGTTTATATCGCCATTATTCCACACATCTGTGTGGGTTGTTCCGTCATTCACCACCCATGAAGCGTTAAGTGACACTCGATCTAGTCTTGGCAGAGGAATCGAAAAGATCTTTTTTGTATCTAATTTTGGTGCGCTATCCACTTTTTAGACATTGTCTCATTTTCTTTCTTGACAGACATCCGAAACTGACGTCAACGCTCGTTCTGCTCTTTTTTGAACAGATTACAACGCCATGATCAATATCCTCCTAGCTGTCGAGGTCGTCATCTGCATGAACGTCTATTGATCGCTTCATACCTTGTGCTTCTCGGGTGCTCGATGAGACGATATTGACATTTCTCCATCTGTCGCTTAGTCGGGGTGTCATATGGCATCGGCTTGCATTGAGATATGGCGGCCGTTAATCATCGCCACTTATTACCGACAAAATAATGTGACACGGCCGTCTGATTAGTGCCCGTCGACGAGGGCAAAATTTGATCGTAAAACGCGGTCGTTTCCTCCTGCTGCGACGGTCGTTCGTCATGGATTTTCTTCTGTTTAGTAATTAAGGCGCCTTACCGTATACACTCGCCCTCTTGCGAGCGAGTCTAGTCGTAATTAGGTCGTTTCGCATCGTGATTGATTTTTTATGCACGTCAGAGCACTCGTTTCATCGTCCACTTCCGTTCGTGTCGGCCATCGAGTATCCGTACTTCGTAGCCGGCCCGTAGTTCAGTGTCAGTGTTTACTTAACACCGTGTGATAGCCACTGTCGAGGCTTGCATTCCAAATCCTATAGCGAATGCTGTGGCCCGGTTGCTATTGATCAGCTCGTAGCGGACTGATCAGCAGGCAGCCTCGTCTGCATCTGCCTCTGCCAATTGAACGGGCAACGCCTGCCACGTTGGCCGCCATCACTCCTTTCATTGTTTCCGCTAATGGTGATTTAAGGGACTCAGTTTCTGAGGACGACCAGCGGCTTGCGATATTTGTTGACAATAAAACGCTTATTTTCCGTATATTGCTTATTCTGCAGTGGTGGGAATTGCACTTACAATTTCAATGCGTTTAAATGCCGGGGCTAAATTTTATGTTAACGCCTTGGTTCTCATGAAGCAGCGGCAGAAAGCACGAAGGCCACTTTCTCATGGATTTGCGGTTTGTGCGCCATTCAAGCTATGAGTTTCTACGAGGCTGTTCTCGGAGGCTTTTGGTGGTGTAGTTGGTTGCGATCATCGCATCGATCAGTTCACACTTGCAGATCATATCTGGTTTATGGCATGCGTTCATTCTCAGCTTTTCAGCACTTTTGTTCTAAGGCACCGGTTGCACAATCGTATGGAAACAATTCCTCACTGAATGCAGATCTCATAGTGTTATTAAAACCATACGGTTTACGTGAATTCTGCTCTACAGAATAACGATACTTCTAATTACATCACCCTCATACGGTCACGTTGCACTTCCTCGCTTTAATACCCTTTTGGTGACCACTTTAGCAATTCACGGCTTCATGGTATG
>UZAM01008204.1:12834-26548 GCA_900618415.1 Soboliphyme baturini
AACTGTCATTCATTGACGTAATTTCTTCATGCTTCGGTTGTTTGCATTAGTTTGCTTTACCGGTCAGCAATTGAGCGCAAGGTCATCTTCTGGTATCCATTTCCTTAAAATTTTGCAAAGTTCTGCATACTTAAACTTTGATTTCGGATCTGTTGCTGCTGTTGCTTTCACTTCTTTTCGTTCCTTCAGTAGTTCTTTCGTTTGCTTCGTGATTTTTCGGTAGGCCTTTATTATATTTGTTCTGGAGATGCTTTCCACCGTTTCTGTAACTGTTTCGTTATATCCTGACACAGTAAATCAGTGACCGTTTGGATGACAAACCTTATTGGCACTGGGTTCGCGGCATGGGTTTGCAGTGAGGAAGAGGTTATGACTGATGAGGAGTTTGTTATTAGTTATAGAGGTACAGGTGACGGAAGAGGTTGCGATTAGAGTACGCATGAGGTCCATTTTCAAGTAACACACCGAATACAATGAATCCAAAACCGAGTCACTCAGGCAGTGACTGTTACCATGGCGTAGGAGCGGCGCACAGGCTGAGCTTATCCTAGTGGTCTCCGTTCCGTCTGTTCATCTTGCTATGGGCTTGTTCCGCTGTAATTGCGGCTGCAGTACTTTTCTTTCTTCGACTGAGTTTCTTTCAGACTACTTTCTTATAGTAGCACTGAGTGATGTGGTTCTTCGCGAAGTTATGCTGCGTTATGTCTGAGCCTATTTCATATGCCCGCTATGCGAGCCATGAGTTCACTTATCCTATTTTGAACTTCTGCTAAGTTTCATGAGCAAGAATGGTTGAGGTAGTAAAACTCCGCCAAAGTTTCTGCCGCTGTGATACGATCCCTTGTTTAATATGCAACCCTCCCAGCTTCTGAATGTTTTCGTGTCGTCCTTACGCTGCATTTTTCCTTACACCTTTGTTCCTTTCCTTAAGATAACTTTTTATTCGATCTTTCAGATTTCGCTAAGTAGTATTTGATTGCACTCGCGGACTATCTTGGTCGAAGCTGAGGAAAATTCGTGATTCAGTTCGTGCGTAGCAGATGAGAATAGCGGAACAAGATTTCATGAAGAACTACATCGTTCAGTGCGAAAGACGAAAAGAATAATATTCCAGAAACCATTATGGCTGAACAAACCCACAGTAAGATGACTAGACAGAAGAGACCTGTATGATCACTGCTGGGCACTGCTGCTGTGTCATGACAACCGCTACTATTTAGCTCAAGTGATTGTTATTTTTCTGGGTCCTTATTTCGAAGTAAGCATGTCGTTGTGTAAGCAATCACAATTTGTTCCGTCACCAGCTTAAACTCAGAAAACGAACCCGGTACAAATAATGCTTTTCGTCCGTAAAAGGGGATACACCAACACCGACTTATTCTGCATATGGTTCATCACCATGAGATGCAGAATTGTTGCGGATCTTGCTCCGGATTGGGCAGTGGTCGCGCATTCATCAGTCCGTTCAAAATGATATTTCTATCACGGTTATGCCTTGTGCTGATTATCACGGTCTGATAGTCAGTTATCAGGTGTACCACGGCGAACTACAACCACAAGAGGAGCTCGCGTCAGACAGGGTGGCCGTACTTCTCTCTTTCTGATGTAACCATGCCAGAATGTGATGCTGCCCTGCTGTTTTCAAGTCTGGTCTGTACTAACCGTTTTCGGTTGGTTGCACTGCATTAACGTCGGATAAATTCCTTGCTCAAGGAGATCTGCCGTTAAGACAGAGATCGTCTTTTCTCTGGATCTGGATTCGAACCGCCACGATTTAAATAATAAATAAAAAATATTAGGTTGGAAAAGGTATTTATGAAATCTAATTTCAAACCAGTGCCTCGTTTTCCTTGAAACATTCTTTGGAAGACATTATTTATGATAATAAATATTGCGGGCATTATCGAAGAATAATCGATTGCCGATTTTATTTTCTTTAGAAAATTCGATTCTAGTCAATCGGCGTGACCGTCATGACGGTTATGATACCAATTCGGTTGTTTGAATATACCGTGGCTGGTAGATTTTTCAAAGACTGTGTGAGCATGAGACAATCCGGTTCAAGCAGCCCAGTCACCGCAGTTAACGGTCGCTAGACTTAACGGCGCCGAAAACTCCGAACGATTTCAATTCGCCAGTAGCGGTCGTTTTTGGAGGTACCTGCGTCTAAACCGTCTTATCTTCATGCCCCTTTACCCTCAATATCACTGCAGTCACTGTACATTCAGAAATGACCAGATTTGCTGCGGTTGGAGCGATGAGGCCGTTTTATAAGTCAACTACAGGAGAAGTTGTAATCCACTTGGTCAGAGTCAGTTAGTGTCTGATTGAGCATCAGGAGCTTCGGCTCTGGTCCAGCACCCCGCTTTCTTCATAGACAATTCAGGTCTGTTTCGAATAGCAGTTCGTTTTTTGCAAATGAGCGACTAACTCACAAAGCTGCTGAATTTGATTCCGTTTTTGACTTCAAAGCGTTCGCCAGTTCAGCTCGACCTATGCAATATTTGCAGTACTTTTCAGTATTGCTTACTTCTACTGAATGGTGACATCACTTTAAACGGAAAGCATAATCGCATTTTGTGCAACAAATCGTTAGTCAGCGGAGGAGTGAAATCTAATCTTGTGAACTTGTGCGGAAACTGCACCATTCTTCGAAACGTCAGCCTTAATATAATAAATCGGTTTATTAAACTTAATAAATATGCTCAGTACTTTTGCACAACAGTATTTGACTTTAATTACATCGCCTAGATTCAGACTCAACCGTTTTTCAGGTTCGCCGATCATTTTTCCTCTGTTATCCTGTTCCTTTTTGTACTCACAACTTCTGCAGCTGATTTTGAAAATACCGGAGTGCTTCACTAAAATATTTCTGCATGATCATTCGTAAAACGGACCCGAATACTTGAGTTACTGATTTTCAGGATTCATCTTGTGTTTACCTTAGGGCGAGCAATGCGGCAAGTTAGGGCAAGTTGTGGGTAGTTGAAACGCTTCTACTGAAAAGAGCGAATCTTCACAAGCTTAGCGTCCAGCCGACGTCCTAAACAGCGCCGCCAAATGCCAAATCAAAGCATGGACCAGGTATTTTTTGTTTATGCGCGGTCGTTGCATTTTATTAATCTGGCGAAGTCGTACTGTACATTTTATATCTTAATAATGAATTATATCTATTTCAAGTAATTTTAAGAATACTACTAGAATATTTTATTTGCGAACAATCAATTTTTCATCACAATATATTGTAACAGGTTTACTCCGCACAATTACACATTTTATGAACTGCCTGATATTTCAGATCACGCTGAAGTCATCGGGATCACACCGCACCTACAAATATTAAGCCTGAGGCATAATGAATAAATAGATCTATTATAGACGAAATTAATGATGTATTTTAGATAAATAAAAGTGCATTAAAATAAATTGAACCGTTTAAAAGTGTCACCGTTTGAAGTAATGAGTATGCGATTCAGGGGAAGTTCTCAGAGTGAATGCATCAGTGCCTAGATTCCTTAAGTCGCTTCCTCTACAAAACACGCCTACTAGTTAAAATTAGACTTTACCTATTTAGGGAAGTAATCTTCATCAGGTCATGATGCTGCAGATAATTCTACCGCGCCTATGGGCTGTAAATAGCAGAATAAAGGAATACTCAAAATGGAACAGTACTTTAATATATTCATAATGTCATACATTCCGCTCTCGACAAATCCAGGATCTGTTAGTTGATTCCTTTGCTGCACAGTTTCGTTCTTTCGCCAAATGAGCACAATATTTCTGTCTCTATCTCACGAAACAGACCGTTAGGAGCACCGAAAAACTTAGATCCCGGATCGCCTGTCGGAGCTAAGCGCAGTGAACACTATTCATGTCACGTTGCCACTGTGGCAGCCAAGAATGTCTATCGTAAGCTTTGAAACGGTCGATTTGCGGAGCAGCGGTGACCAGTTGATGACAAATTCCGTGTACCTTTAAGGAAAATCGATATATAACCAGAATACTCACGGATATATTGATAACAAATCCTGAGGGAGGGATAAGGGTATGCGTCTGCGGTCATTTTGGAAAGAGCATGATCAACTCCTTATACGGGCGTGAACGTGCTCATAAGTTAAAGAAATGTGACGTAGGTATCGACGTGCATCATCTCACGTATTTCGAAAGCTTAGGCGTGACGACACCATGGCACCGTACTGTCGCGGTTGTTCGCGGGTCATCGACTTGCTATCCGTTTATCGGCCAAGTACACGGAGCGCGCTAGGGTGAACTACATTCCAAAATGAATTAGCATTTATTGAGAAAATTTTTCGCCGCGTCATGATTCTGACTTGTTACATGCAACGCAGAGGACGAACCTAGTCCCGTGACTAACTCGTCTTTCCGACTGATTAGGTTTCACACTCCGAAACTCCGAAGGACCTTCAGTACTACGCCTTCATCCTAAGTAATGGGCTAAAGGCAACTAAAGGCGAACTTCTGACTGTCCGATTTATCCGAAGATGAAATATTTTGTGCGTGCGTTGATAGCCACGGGCAAAAACGGCTGAAAAGCGACGAGTCTCCGAGAAATCGAACGAGACGAGGTATGAATTGAGGTTATCAGACCAACTAGCGGTCACTGGTGAGAAAGTAAGGAAGAGCAGACCAACGCACTGGACGCCCACTGAATGGGTGAATAGAAAGTTGATGAATGAACAGTTGTCGTAGAGTTTAGCATAGTCACTTTGTTTGTCCACCACTATAGTCAAAGACGTTTCAGATGTTCCGTAGGCGATGCTTGCTGCAACTTCAGCAAAAGTCATATTCCTCTTCGCAAACAGATTTACTTGTATTGGATGTTTCCAGGTGTTGCATTGTCCTTTGATGCTTCTAGAGTTCCACGACCATGCAACTCTTCTTCACGAGCACTTCTAACCTGTTCTGTTCTCTAAAGTGTAAGCAACCAGAAGAAAGTTAGCACAAGAGTAAGTTTCCGAAGATCCTCCAAATCCCTTAAGTAAAATTCTTAGACAGTTAAAAATGGAATATGTTATGGGAATGTAGAATGTTAAAGAAAAAGTGTAGCAATCATTTGTCTATCCTACAGTCTGTCCCCGCCCTTGTTTGTACTCATGGCCATGAGTACTACACATGACGACTGATCCAAATGCAAGCGACGGAAATGAAGAATTTGTTCTGAAAATTCTTACTGATTCAATGCTAGTATCCGAAAGAAGTCTACACACATTGGGTCTACGACCTTCTCCCTATGACACTGTTGGTGCAAGCCGACTGTAGCTGATTGTTAATCATGAACTTCTTTCGTTATGCTTTGGGTTAACGAGCATTAATGATGTGTAAGTTCATGTATTCATTTTCCTCGAACCACAACCTCGCCGTGGTGCATGAATGCGCCTTTGTTCGTCCACACTCAGCGATGCGGCATGGATTGTCATGCATTTCAGGCATTCAAATACAATGGAACCGTAGTCTACTTGAAATGCCCAGCTTCTAGAGGCAGGTAGGCGGTGCGGCGTTGCCGTATAACCCCTTGTAATGCCTTGCCGTCGGTCACTGTTCATGGCAGTAATGAAGTAAACAACAACTGGCTGATTGTGAAACTACACTCATTTTTGCACTTCTGAAGATTCGTCCTTGTGCCTATAGGCATCGTATCGGAAGAGCTTCTATTGTGAAGGCTTCGTTCGAAAAATTGGGAGAGGGGGGACAGAATTCAATAATTCGACTGTGGCACACCACATACCCTCGTTTGTGAACTGCTCCTTATCGCAATTGCGGCGGATTGAACCTGCGATCGGGACTCATAAGCTAATGATCGCAGGAGTACCCTCATCGCACAGTCACATAGATGGCCGCCAACGGACCGATTGAAGATCATACTGCTCTGCTATGTTGAGCTATACTGGGTTGATAACATTCCCATTCTTTAAAATCTAACCGTAAAATTTTTTCTGAATCGCATTAGACCGGAGCCACTGGACAAACGGCGGGAAGCTGCTGTCGCCGCAATCTAGAAAAAATAACTAGCTTTGAAAATAGATGATAGATAATCTGCATTTAAAAAGTTTTGCACTAAGAAAAAACATAATTCCCAATTCAGTGGCTGAAGGCACGAAATAAATTGAAAGATTTTCATTTGTCGGTTTTCAAACAACATCAGTGTCGTACATATCATCAGTTAATTAAATTAAGATCATTGACTCATTTTATGCCCCGACCATTGAATGCTCAAAAATTCTTATCAGCATTGTTCATTCTCAGAATTTTCCGTTTTTGACGAAAAATCGAGCACTGTTTTTCCTCGTGACCTTGAAATGGGAATGAACGTATTTCACAAAACTCAGCTGAACGATCCTCGGTGATGAGAATGGAAAGAGGCTAAAATTCGAGATCCCTCAAAATTGGCATCGAGAGTCAACTATAGAGAGCGCATTGTTAAAGACAGTGGCAAACGTGTGCGCAATTAAAGATAGATAAAGGGGATGCAAGAAAGTTTGCAACCATTATAATATCGGTTTATCATATACTTTTACCGTTTCTGTGCCATCAGCAAGGATTGTCGTATTTTAATGTCTATATCTGTTTAGAAAGAGAAGTGTGAGGTCCCCTGTTTACCAACCACGAATTGATATTTTTATGCTTACTTCAGGACCCAGGACCTCACGGTCTGATGCGAGTGGAATATGAACTGATATTTCTTGATTTTTTTGAATTCTACAGGGACGCCTTGCCACTCTGACACTGGAAACATGAGCAGATAAGTCCTGTGTCCTCAATCCTTGATCCTCGTACGTTTGCTAACCCGATGTAGAATTCAGCGTCCATTGTTCGAGTCGATTTCGGCGATTCAGTTCCCATTCTATCTTCGACCGAGACAGTGAAATTCAAGCGTTGCATCGGCGTACAGTCTCTGTCAACCTCAGTCTAATTTAAGTACCAACCCATGTCTGGCAGATAAACAGCATGATGCTTAACTGGCACTTTTTACAGATCAACACGGATTGCAGCTGCTAGTCATTCTCTTCGGCTTGAAGTCAAGAGTGCACTGTATCATCGATCAAATTGTCTTAAAGGCATGAGGTGTTTTGCTGGCTCGCTGTGGCCATCGATTAGCAAACCGATCTTTTCTCGGCTCATAACGCATAGTAACATGTGCAGGAAATTTTCGTGGCTTTCGTAGCGACAAGGGGAGACACTCCATGTTTCACTTAGTGCGGGTTTCTACCTGGCGCCGGATTCATGTAGAGCGTTTCTGAAAATGCTGTGTACAGTTCAGGTCAAAAGCAGAGATTAGATGTCAAACTCGGGGAACGAGGAACGATGCCATGCTATTGCCAACTTCTTCATCATAAGCAAAACGAGTAACAGGGTTGTACGAACTACTCTGAGTAAAACCAACAATAGTGGGTTTGGGTTCGCAGTGGATCTACGGCCAACGAAGATTTACTTGGCATACAATTAAGGAACCTTGACACGTATGAGTTAGTCAGCCAAACAAACAATAGCGCGGTACTATGGTCTGGCTGTTCTCCATAATCTAAGCCTCACATTTCCTTCACCGAAAGCAGGTCATAACCAGAATACCGTACTAAAGTGATGGAAAAAAGTACGGTGGGATGTGCCCTCTTGACCAACGTAGGGTAGTAAGGTAGCTACGAAGGACTATTGCGAACTTCAAGCGGTCAGTTAACCCCAGGTAAAGGTAACCGAGGCTTGCAGAACTCTAGTTTTTTAAGGCGATCGATTGCTAACTCAATTCAATTTTATTTGCTTTGGTGCGTTCAAATATTCACATTTCTTGCAGTGACAGTGCAATAAGCATAAGGTGAAAAGCAGTATTTACAAAAGGTGGCTTAATACAAATGAGTCAGGAAGGAATTGTTCGGTTCGACATTGGATCACTTCTCTGAAGATATGTTATCACGTTATTTGACCAGAGGTCCCCTGCTGTTAGGTTTTGCGCTGCCGGACATCGTTGACAAACGAGGGATTGCACTCAGCTCACGGATCGGTCCAGCTGTGCGCTTTTCTACATCTGAAGTTTCTGAACGAGTCATCAACGAAAGGAAGAGCGGTATGCGGTCAAAGAGGCACCGAGGAGGAGTTGAAAAGTTGTAGCAAAATGTTGCTAAATGTGCACTACGTTGCCGTGACATCCCGAGTGACCGACCGACCGACCAAACAACGCGGTTGTAACACGAAGAGAGAATATCTCGGACGGACGAAGGGTAGATGCGACAATCCGTATCATTCTTTGAGAAGGCATGACAACTTTTCGTCGTGCTACCTATTCTCTGAATAGAAGTTTAATACTCGATACAAGACCAACAACACCTGGACGTTGCTTCATCAGTGGTGTCTGCAAATAGGAAAGAAATTATATCCTCTGTTCAATTTGTTCGGTGATGATCTGAGAAATCTGACTCATTAACGTTTCCTTAACTTGCACGTTCCTATCATCATGGGATGAGACCTGCCATGGTCTGATCCGGTGACACTAATCCCATTTAAGGCTGTTTTTCTTGTCGGCATTTGCATGAACGGTTCTCGGTTCGAGCATGCAAATTGTGCATTGACTGAGGCAATGTCCTCTTTGCCTCGAATGTTTCGAAACGACAGCTTTCTAACAATTTTTCAGTAAGGTTTTCGCGGTTTCCAACTGGTTCCAGCTTTGACTTCATTGACATTCGGATCAGACCGTATGCAGCAGTGATCACTAACGTTAACCCATGCTTTCCAGTTGATATATCTGGTTTAAACCGTTGGCCAACTTTCGATGTTTTCGTATTTTCTTTACCAAAGTTATATGCATTTCTCATCGAGTAGAAGTGCTTCTTCAAGATCATCGGCCGTCTTGCTTTCGCGATTAGGACTAACATATTTGAACCGGTTGTGATAAACAGCATGAGCTGTGAGTATACGGTGGTCGAGGATTTGCACTGGCCTTTCTAAAGTTTTGTGCGTTTGTTAAGATCACCACCTTGAGCCATTAACAGGAGTACAATTTTCAGATTAATTAGTCAGCCATATGAGCAACTTTTCAACACTCCTGCCTAAGGCACGGGTTTCTGCATCGTACATCGAACCGTTCCTCTCAGTGAGCAAATCTGATCTTACATTGTTCTCATGTTCCTCTCTTTTTCGTTTATGCTGCATGTGGTCTTCTGGTCCACCTCTGATTCATTTCGGCCACCACGCGAGAAGCTGACGGCTACAGTAACTGATTCGTGCTCAACCAGTTTGTCTAACAGGGCAACAACATTTTCTTAATCTCCACGTCTACTGAGGTTGCCTGTCCCCAAAAGAGAACTCCAGGCAATTCCTTACGTTGTCCTGGCATTTAACCCTCATTATGCGTCGAAGCGAACGTTGCTGTACGTAGATCATCCATCGTTCTTGCTCCTTTGGTAAATCAATTATCCCCGTACCGTAAAATAACGTTCAGGTGACCGAGACAAGGTACAGGCAGATTTTTGTGGTATGAATTACTCCATTTAGAGCTCATGGACTGGTTGCCGAAAGCACAGGCGGCGATTAACCATTAGTTAATTAACCCTCCTACTTAACTTTGACTGAATGGTCCTCTCGTACACTCGATGAATCGTATCGGTAGTACGACGTCGTTTCTGTAATTAGGCCTCTTGAAAGTGCCACTGGTGTTTGATTTTCGGGACGTTATTGAGGTACTCCGTGTTAGCAGAAGCAAACAGGACAAATGTTGAATTGATTCCGTCGTGCGGTTGTACATTTTGCGTTTATCAGATATTTTATTTCTGGATTTACTTTTTAAGTGGCGTGGTAACACAGTAAGTTTTAGTTCTGCTTCGAACCCTAGAGATGCCGGTTCGATTCTGCCTTGATCTTTCTCTTATTCGCTGAATAACCTTTAGCAATGAATTTACAACACGATGCATCAGACCGAGGTTTCCCAATCGAGAGAGCGTTGAACTCATTGCTGATAAATCCTAGGTCTTCGTTTAAGCCATGGTCGGGGCCACACCCCTTTCTTCCTTCTGAGGTTCATAAATGAGTACCACTCTGTGGGAAGAAAACAGGAAATTTCACGATAAGCTTGTCACACTGGCTGTTGGCATAGAAACGTAGATCAGCATAGCACAGCATTGTAACTTCATGAGAAAAGGCTGCCAGAATGGTCCAATCCTTAAATTGTAAGGAAGACCGACATTCCAACGGTTACACACTCCTTTCCTTTCTAAGTTGCTGATCGGTACCACAATTCGGAATCATCATCAGCCTTTGTCGAATCACTGCTGGCTTTCTGTTTTTTGTCATTTTTATCCATCTTGATCCAGCATACCACTTCGGTATATATTGCAACTAATCCGTTCGTTTCTCTTCTCGAAGCCAGGCAGACCTTTTCTCCAAAGTAAATCTTATGCATTTTTAGTGTTAAGATGTGGTTGCAATTTATTCTTTGCCTTGGACATCTTTCATTTATTAAAATGTACTTAAAATAAGCTGCAAAGGTTGCTGACCTTTTTTGGTCCATAATTTTGTAAAGGTCTGAAATTGTTTCGGTCTCGTCTTGGGGTTTTCGTGTTTGTAAATTCGGCTCGTGTCCTGTTTAAATATAGCCTTCGCTCATTCGCAGGAAGTCATCGAAGTATTTCAGTGATGCGACGAATATAAGCAGACATCCGGACAAATATTATCCTCAGCTCAGAACGATGACATTATTTTAGCAGTGCTACACAGTGATTTCATTGAGCCGAATTTTCAGGCCCTGGTCAACGAAATCACGGAAGAATATTGCTATATCTTCATTACCTGATATTATCCATTAAGCGTTGTATGTCTTCTGACCATTTCGCCAATATGATGTAATTTACACTTAGGAAAGGAGAGACCTCATTGTGTACAACAGTTTTCATCGTTCCTTTTCTAAAGATAAATACGATCCCCTGCCCCCACGATCCTTCGATTCAGGTTTCTAGACAGAGCTACGCAAAGGACATGAGCAATTCACTGTTGACCACGACTACCACTATTTCGTTAGCCGACCAACATCAACGCTGTTGGCGGCAGGAACGTCGCAATATGACGTAGAAAAATGTGTAATGCCCATTACATTTACAAGTAACAACGGTAACGCAGACGATTTATTATACTTCCCTAACATCATAACCTACAGGTGAACTGGCATTTCTGCCTCTGTTTTACAGACTCTTTCAATTAATCAATAAATGTTTGCATTCTACAGTACTAGCTATGCAACGCGTGCTGTCATCAGTGCAGGAAAATTCATTTCAGCTTGGGCATTCTCGTTTGGTAGCAGCCATTAAGCGCTAGCTAAGGTCAAACAACTGCGAGGTCAGGGCGAAGTCACAACCGACAGCCGACTGCACGCTCTGACGACCCGCAAGCTATGGTTGAGCAGTGGCTGCTACCTGTGAACTGTTGCTGTTGTAAGGTAATAAATTCGGCATTTACCGAGAACGACACGTGGCGGTCTAATCAAATGCGGCAACACGTGCAATACGGTACATATTGCATTGCAAAACACATTTTGGATGGTGACCGTATTCGTTCCTTCTAGATCTATAGTTGGAGTTTCCTTCTAGACAGAACTACCTCGGAAAGGATGATGAGCTGTACTGGCCATGGCAACCTCTACCTGGATAGCTGAACGACGTCTGTCGGAGGCCGCTCCTCATCATGAGAATGTCGAGGTTAGTTCAGGCATGGAGAGCAGTAGTGTAAATCGCTGAAATCCGGGACTTTGCATTCGTTGCTGTTGGCAATTCATTCTTATTCCGGCTGAAGAGGACTACCAAGTTTAGTCGAAAGCCAGTTCCTCTTTGAGGATATCGCGCCGCGTATATTTTCGACAAGCAAAACTTTGAATTGAGATGGCTAATACAACAAAAGCAGCTTAATTAACACGATGGCTTAATTGAACAGCAACACGGAAACCTAGAATAGAAACTTATGCGAATTTCCAGAATCGAATCATTATTCGTTTTGTTATACAAGACTAAATGGCTGTCGACCGCAGTCTGCGTACCATAGTACGCTGAAGACTACAAGGTTCGTGTAAATCATGTTTCAGGGGAAAGAGTTTATCCGAAGGATAATCTTGTGAAACTGCGTTATGCTAAACAAGCCGCTTTTGTTGCACGTGCACATCGTACAGCTGTCGCATCATTATCTCAGACCGCATCAGATATTTGAATAGGCAACTGGCCTCAGTTTGGTACAGTATGCTGAGCTGCGACGCGGATGCCAAATTTTGCTGTCTTACCATTTTTTCTCGGATAACGAAGGCGGTGTCGCTTGTCTCATTTGCTACGGCACTCAGAACGAGGCTGATGAGGCCTCAGAACCCATTATGTACGATTGAAAACGTAATCTGTACGGATAAGCATATGCGAGTATTATGGTCCGTAAACTGTTCTCATTTCCGGAGAATGTAAGCCGTCTACCCATTGCCGAGAGCGAGGATCGCGCCACAGAAAGTGATCGGATTCAAATGACCAACTGCCACAGGCTTGCGTACTGCGCTTCAGTACATGCCTTCAGCATTCGCTCAACCTCGGCACATCCCGGCGGCTGGCCTCGTTTTCCCTCTCATTCCGCATCTCGGCCTTGTACTCACTACTAGTCCATGGTCGTTTGGCTCTCGTGTCTTTGCCGTCGCCGTGGCGTAGCACCGTATTAGAGCAAAACCGGCTTCCTTCGCACACGGCACGATGGTAAATTACAGATCGGAAGTAATGGTGAACATTGTGGTCCAATTTTTTCTGGGTTGACCTGGCGGGATGACGAAAATGAAGTGTTGGAATAAAACTAATATTTGGCATTTCTGGCGCAGACCGCGATGGCCTAACGGCGGACGGGCTACGCAGCGTCTTTATGCCCTCGTTATGACGATGTGGTGGCGATGGCGACGTGATCCTGCGCGGTTCCAGTTTCGACGGCTTGAACACAGACTGAAACGTGGAACGGAGCAATCTGATGAAGGAGGCGCGGTCGACTACTGAGATACGGGGACAGAGGATGACGAAATCGAAGACGAGGTGAGAAAGATGAAAGACAATGATGAGGTAGGTTTGGTTCGGCAAAGTTGGCTTGGCTTGACGAGATCGCAATCGAGATGTGTCGAAGCGAGGCAACGGGAGTCGAGAGTGATCGCCTCCTTCGCCATCGACGTCGCCGTCGTCGTCTTCCTCCACTTATCCGCCCCCGTCCAATGGATGGACCAGCGGAGGTTGGCAGCCAGCCAACGGCGAAGCGCAAAATCTGGTCGCGCTGTCTTCGTCGTCCAAGTGGTTGTCATCGTCGCCTTCGTGCTGTCGTTGTCGTCCTTGTCGTCGTTGTCGGCATTGCGCCGCCTAAGCGAGGTGAGGTGAGTCGATAGTGAACAGTGAGGAGCAGTAAGCAGTGGCACTTGCCCGTTCACCCCTCACCCATTGCCGTTTTTCAGCCACCGATCAATGTCCTCTCTTTTAGTCGTTCTTCTGAAACGAAGTCCACTCGTTGATACGTCAGCATATCAGAGGACCGCTGCTGTCCCCATTCATCGCCCTTTCTCCCGTCATCTGTTTTACCCTTGC
This sequence comes from Soboliphyme baturini, assembly GCA_900618415.1. Classification (NCBI taxonomy): domain Eukaryota; kingdom Metazoa; phylum Nematoda; class Enoplea; order Dioctophymatida; family Soboliphymatidae; genus Soboliphyme; species Soboliphyme baturini. The sequence continues at coordinate 26,412 of UZAM01008204.1, forward strand.
CACAAATCCTTCGTTGCTTCTTGGCGCCGTCAGAGAGGAGATTAACTGCTACTGCTGTTGTTGGTGTCTTGCCGAGCTGGTCGGCCGGCCGGCCGGTTCAAACGTCCCCCTACGACGGGACACGTCAACAGATAAGC
>UZAM01008212.1:12019-25564 GCA_900618415.1 Soboliphyme baturini
AACAGTTTTTAGGTTCTTCTTTCAGTCCAGCTGTAGAAGGAATACACTAATTCGCGGTGAACTAAAGCGGCAGGAAATGATTCGTATAGATAACTTTTTCTTGACGATAAACCCGATTCTACCTATGTTCCTCTGCCCTTTTACTTTGCTCAGAAAACGCGTGTTGCCATCCCTCCAGGTCGCGTTGAGTTCTGATGTTCGTGTCTCTCAGATGCCGAAGACATCTTAAGTTAATTTCCTGTAGGAGATGGTTGATGTGTTCATCTCTCGACAGCGACCTACAATTGTAGGTGCATATCGAGAGGTCAGATGCATTTCTTTTTCATTTTGGTGGCCTTGTGCATCCTGAGATTCTTAGCAGTCTCTCGTCTTTCGGTTGACGCCAGAAGCCGGTCTCAAGGGCGCGCAGGGCTCTGGGGACCATATCCTTTTTTTCTTCTGTTCATGATTGTAAGACCTGTTAATTTACCACTCGCTGATCCAGGCTGTCAGTTGTACCGCCCATGCTTAGCCAGTCAGGGATGCAGTGCTGCGTCATCTCGGCTTGCTAGTCACTGCCAGAGCACATGCCTCGCCGTGTTTTGACGCTCTGGCCGTTGCCATTCCCACTGAGACGAGGTGCCTGGGTCGAGATTTTGTGGGAGTTAAATCAAATCAAGGTACATGATACTTTTTGTTTTTCTTCTATTCTTTGAGGCCATCTTCATCAGTCGCACGTCGTCCGCATTATGACGATTGAGGTAGCGAACTGTGCTGGTTGCGTTTTATTGCTTCGTACCCGATGGGTTTGCTTGAATAAGTTTATCCCGTTGTCGCCTCCGTCGAAAGTAGCCTACTCCGCGTATTATTCCGATACATTTTGACTAAGATGGATCTGAGTTTAAAGGCTAAACTCTCGGTGTTCAAGTCGATTTTTCTCATCATGATTAGCTACGGTCATACGCCGTAGGTTATGACGAAAAACTGTGATTCCGGGTACAAATGTCTCAAGTGGACTTTCTGAGACAAATCGCTCGGTTCACGAATTGCGGTGTAGTCTGGTCTCACGCCTGTAGTACAGATATTCTACAGACCGTTTATACCTCCGCTGCTTCTCCAGATCGAGAAGTCACAGCTGCTATGGTTTGCGGACGATTTTCGAATGTTTTGAAAGTTGAAGGCGAGCAGCTACACTTCCTCAACCGACCGGTCGAAGAACTGGAGAATGATCTGGATCAAGTGTCTCGACGTACCAGGCTTCAGACACGGACTTTATTCCACCGAAGCTCAGACCCTGGCGCATGATCTGAAACATTCCAGACCCTGTCTTGAGTTGCCGCTGTCTCCGCTACGTCAACGGATAAGAGGTCATCGAAATTAAACGATCGATTGACTGGCTCATTAATTGACTTACAATATATTTTTGTGCATCACGGCAAGCTATGTTATGACAGAATGTCTACTACGTCTTAATTAATTGCATTTTCAGAAGTGATAGATTTTGTCGCCCGAAATACCTATACCACGTTAGCCCCTTCCCTTGCGTTGCTACAGTCAGAAAATTCTGATCAGGTATGCACCATTTTGTGGCCATTTCATCTCGCCACATCCCAATAATTTTCGGTCTTCATTTGTTTTTTTTGTTAACGTATTTCTCTTTTATTCTCAGACCAGTCAGATTGAGGACGAACCTCTGACATTGGCGGCAGACGGTCAAGACTACAATTATTTTAATAACGTGGAGAAAGGTGAGCTAGATGATCAAATGAATGAAAATGGATCGATCGACGATGAAGACGAATGTGACGTACAAAAAAATGGAACAGTTCAGAAGTAAGTTAGAAAAAAAAGTGTGCAGTGTTTCACAAGAGTTTCATTTTATGACTGTTACCATTTCAGGAGGGCAATTACCAGATATAGGTGAAATCAAAGTTGCTGTTGCATTGAGAGATTTGTTATTTAGCTAAATTATTTAAATTAGAAGTCTATTAATCAAAACGACCTGCTAACCCACCTTCCCTTAGTTTTCTAACGACCTTGTCTCGTTGCCGCTGCAGGCAAAATTAGTTGAAGCCATTTACAGAGAACTCGACGTATGACACATTTCTGGCATTGCAATTATAGAAACGTACAAAGGATCGTCTTTTTGAAAGATGCTCAGTGGATATTAACTTTGAATTTAAATAACAGATGACTGATGTACTCCTTCATTCCTATTTCAGCACGTGCAGGAGGTCGATTCTGAAATGAACGGCCATCACTCTGAAGCCATGCATTTATAGAATGTATTCAAGATAAGAATGATTTAGTAATGCTATTTCACCTCACGTGAGAAGACCACCACGTTTCGCTGTAGAAATTTCAAATTATGATTCCATTCTTGACGATTTACCAAAAATAGACATTGAAATTAATTTTCTTGCATACTTGCCTTCAACTGTCCGTAACTATGGAAGTTCGTCTTTGCTGTGCAAAAGGAGGATCATAAATCATAACTTTATGATGTCGTTAATGAATGACACGTTCGCGCTAAGACGTAGGATGAAACAAGCTAACTGTATTTTGTGATTTGCCAGAATAGTTGGTTATTATGTTATAGCGATAGTGTGAAAGATTAACTTCTGGATTAGAAGTGGCTGTGTGTGTGTGTGTGACTTTGTGTGACTTCTTTGAAGGAATCAGCGGTGCAAACCTCATAGCCTCATAGCCTGAAATTTCATTTGGCGGGGCGAAGGGCAGATGGATGTTCTATCCGAAACACCTTGCAGGCATGGCGGTAGCCAGAACTATTTGCCAAAATCGAAAGAAACAGAAAGCACAAGCAAAAGTACTCCATCCTTTCAATCCCCTGCATGTGGTTCTAGTCGAACTTCGACAGTGATGGTTTTATATCCGTGAAGCGTCCAGATGGAAGACGTTAGGTCAGCTAAGACGAAGAGACAAAAGAGATATTCAATCTTCTGGCGACAAATCGCACGAAACGGGCGAGCGTGGGCATAAAAACTACGCAACGATAATCTCCCCTTGGTCGTGAAGAAGGGTTGGTCAGTTGTAGTTGTTACTGTTGTATTATAGCAACTATTTGGCAAAATCTGGCAACGCTATTATGAAGCTTCTAGTCAGGTCTTCGCGATAATTCTATTTATAGCTTCTTAAGTTTCCTCAATATTACTGTATTATGTAGGATTTCAACATTACCATCTACCTGCTTGTATTACTGAGTATGTTTTCTTATAGAACAAAATACAAAATAGATGTATTATGAAAATTTTATACGTTGTATTGTTATATTTTATAATCGTTCGATGATACCTATTATCCACCCACTTCTCAAGTCCTACTTGCATTGAAGGGTACAGAGAGTAAAAGTGCCGAATGCAGTTTTGCAGGCTAGCTAGTGTATTGCAAAAGTTAGGCATCATTTTTCTTAGTGAGCCAGAAATACATATAAATCTAACTTTTCCAGTGATAGCATGAATGACTTTTTTGAACAAGAAATATTTATGGTTTAAAATCGGAGTTTCATCGATCGTTATCAACTTAAATTATTCAATTCTTCGAAGAATTAATTATACTCTTATTCTTAATGATTTAAAAAATACTTTCAGATTTGCAACTCTTGATTTGATCGCCTCAGCAGTTTCTTCGAAGCCGCTGGATTACTCTTATTTCGAGCCTGCGGCAATGATCACTTTGGCCGGTCCTAACCATTGGAAAGTTAATTACCTTCGGCAGTTGCGAACAAATCAACTAAAGTCGAAAGGAGGTGCCGATGATGCAGACATAGTGCCGAAAAAATCGAAGCAGCAAGCTCGCAGACCTCTGACGCGCATCGACTTCGACGAACAGTTGGATTTTGGCGAGCTACTTCAAGTAGCGAAACGATCGACCATAACTCTGTCCAACACAACGCTTGAGAGATACATGCAACGTGACTATACATTGGACTCTGACATCGACTTTGATCCTAATCGATTCAAATATCTGTTCATAAAAAATATACCGGTAAGAGGATTAAATTCTGATTCATTTCTGCGTCGTAGCTTCACACTGTGTAGAAATCATGATAGTTTTGCACTTTTCGCTGTTTCATGTAAATTGAATGACGAGTATATTCTACCACTGGTTTTGGTTTTCTTATGACCCAATCATATGCCTCAAAGGTTCTCATTCCAATCTGTGAAGCGTTGAATGCATTCATTATTATTTTATGCACTGCATGCTTATGAGAATTTTCGATTCGCTTTTTAGATTCCCATGAGGCTAATTATAAGATGAGTTTCTAGTAGTAAATAGGCACTACTGTCTACGTCTAATTTTATTATTTGTCAACAGAATACAGCGTTTTGCTTTAACGCATATTTTGCTGCATAGTAATGATAGAACTGGATATTTTCGGCTTGTCATTTTCAACACACGTCGATTCTATTTCAACTCTCCATCTTTTCTGTACGAATGCCTTCGGTCCTGACACACACATATCTCGGCTTCAGGCATTGAAGCCATCATTAGGGATATTTCACAAACGATGATGCCGTAGACAGTTGAATAATAAAGCAAAAAATTACAAAATGGTCACTGGTGTAGTTTTACTAGGGCGCAAATGTACAGCAGAACTAAATTTAAGGAACAATAAGGGTGTCCAAGTGCAAACCTGTTTAATAGCTTCTTTCATCCATCCTGATGTTAAGAGCGGTTTAATGCATTCCAATCATAATTCGGTTTTAGTGTCCTGTGCCAACAGTTTTCCTTTTCTGATCATAATAAATCCCTTTCAATAGAATAAGCGTATTGATAGTCAATTAATGATTAAAACATAATGGGTAAATTTATCGCACTTTGTATTTTTTGCCGCTCTAACTCGGTACATACTGTGCTGTTGTTTTGTCGTCGTCATCAACGGCTAGCAAATGATAAACAGCATGGTAAGCCAGATTTATTGTATGGCCTAGGCATCGTTCACGTTGTATGAGTTTATGAAGTGTTGCTTTGTTGGGAATGTCTCATGTTGCTGATGCCTGTATTGTAGCATAAGCGAAAAAGATTTAGCCATGTATATCGCAGTATGTAGGTATTTATTGAGTTGGAAGTGTTCGTATATGCTACTTATTGCTTACGTGGTATCTAAATTGTTGATATTAACATTATAATATTAGCTGTTGTGCATCACACTGCTAATACTTTAAATTACACGAATGTCGTCTTTATCTTAAATTAACTCGTACAATGCCTGAAGGAATACCAGCTCCCTCTGTGTATCACATTTGTCGATTATGAGAAAGCATTGGACACTATCGAGTACAAAACTTTTTGGACTGTATTGTCAAAATCTTGACTGCTTTACAAACATCACGCTGTTCGATATTCATCTCTCCTGATTACGTAGAAAAGTGCATGAAGCAAGGGGACATAAACTACGCCATTCTCTTTACTGACTGTTTGGAAATGGTGTTCTGGAGGATGTAATAGCAGGGTGAAATTGATATCAATTCTGAACAGCTCAGCAACGTAAGATTCTTTAAAGACATGGTGTCGTTTTCGAAAAATTCCAGTCAGCGATAGGCATGCTGCAGGAGCTCGAGAGAGAAACAGTGCAAAAGTCGGATTATGAGTCAGTCGATTAAATCGAAGATGCTGTGATCAGGTGCCTTGTCCAAGACGTAGTTAATATGTAACGGCGAAAAGATTGGAGTCGAAAGGTACATTTACCTGGACCAAGAGAACGGCATGCGGCATGATCCTGCTGAGGTGATTCAGCCAAGAAAGAAGACCGTTTGGCGCGAATTTCATTCCATCAAGGAGTCGTTCTTTTTTTCGGGGAATTAAACCCTCTTCCATCTCTTCAGTTCTACCGTCTTACTGGAAATGTTATATGGCTGTGAGACGTAGTCATTCAATACGGCTGAAGAGCTCCTATTTTCCTTTATCGATAAAGCCATTATAAGAAGAAGTTTGGGAATTTTACGTCGTGGCCACATCAAAACGCGTGATCAGACGACGGACGGGAGCGAAGTTCGAAAGTAGAAGGAAGAAGTTCCAGTGGGCCGGCCTCGTTGTTCGGTTCATAGACAGGAGATGATCGTTGCCTCGTATGCTCGCGGGCTGACTGTGCTGCTTGATGATCTACCTCGACGATTTGAAAGTCATATCAGGAGCCAAGGAGGTTGAACAACGAGAAATGATGTACGTGTTCCGGCCGGCCGTAGCGATTCGTCGCCAGTTATTAGTTGGTCCAAGAGATCAAAGTGAAATCGCATCACGATGTATCAGCGCCGCAAACAGTGATGTATGATGTTTCATTGCAGCCATGCATTATTCGATTATTTGACGAGATGTTGACTAGTTGTCAGCAAAATCATGGTACTCTTTCACGCGAATCTTAATTTTCGAACAGGGGTTCACAAATAGTCCATTTTCCCTTTTAATCAGCCAATACTTCATCAGTTCAAAATAGTTGAGACACATGTCCTCGAAGGATTATGCGGATGATATTTAGTTCGATTTTTTCAGTTGTTTTCGTCTCTCACTCACCTGCCGCATAATGTGGCTTTGTACTTTTTACATGCTTTTTTTATACGTGCTTATGAACTCGCATTGCCCAGTGTATGTAACTTAAGCCATTAAACTATGTGGTTTAACACTAGTGGAATTTTGATCACTAGAATGGCTGTAGCCCAAATGTAGTGTAAGACTCGTTCAGAAGAAATCTTTTATTCACCGGAAATACATTTCTTAAGATACACTTGCATTCGAAAACATTGGAATCTAAAACTTCACAAAAACCGTATCCTGTATATATTCAAACGTAGATACGTTATTATTGTTGCCGATTTGTTACTCCTTTTGTTTTTCTGTTTTTTTTTCATTTTATTTAATTTTGTCACTTGATTTTGTTTAGATGCGCAAAACCGCAGTAGTTTCAGAGAACTGTGTGAACGGTGACCAGGTGACGGTTTATAATTACAAGAACGCGGTTGACAACGATAACTTTTGTCCTGATTTACTGCCTGACGGGGAAAATGAAAATGATGACGCCGCAGAGCCTTTCGACTTGCCTTCTTCATCTTCATCTTCACCAACTATTGGCCACCCAGAAGTGAAGGGCGTTGACGAAGCAAAAACCGACTCCGAGTTTGATCAGCAATTGCTACCTCAGCCTTTCAAGGTTTGTAGATGCAGATGATTTTATCACTATAGTACGACCTTGTTAATTCGAACCTTTTTATTTCAAAATTTATATATTATTTAAATTGCTCATTTTAGATGTAATTCCAAGTAAAGTAATTTCATTCAAGATAATACGATATTCGAAAATCAATTTTCCCTTGATTCAATACAATTAATTCATCTGGGTGTTTGATTAATTCGAAACAATTTTATGAAAATCCTAATGTTCGTAAAATTATGTTGCGTTATCGCGTCTAGTCTATGTGCAACTTTTAGAAGCGATTTCACCACAGTTTAATAGGACGATCCTTGGCGTCGGTCTCACGTGCTTTTTGGATGCCTGCTCAATATTTGAGTTAAAAGAGTAATTCTCTTCCTACGAATATTTGCCTCTGCCTTGACTCAGTCAACCATGGAGACAGTTGTTATAGCGATGGTTCCACTTCGTACGGCATAATGACGTTAGATGGTAGAGCTACATATGGGATGATTATTTTCTTCTGTCCACAGGTGACATTAGCTGATGTGGGGATTTAGAAGCGGTGGTTGAGTCTCTTAATCAAACTGGTTGAACGTTGAACGCAACCAGGAAAAACAAGGTAAAGGCACATCTGCTTTCAGGAAGAAATATTTCTTTCTGCAATGCAGTAAGCGGTGCCTCAGAACAAACGAGTTGAAAAGCTTCAGTGCAGTGGGCATGACAAACTAAACGATTGATGAAGGTGATGACACAAACAACAATAACTTCTTCGGTATATTGTTCATCACGTACAACAGATGCTTTTTGTAGTTTTACTTTGAGGCATAGCGGTAGAATCGATAGAAGCAGAGCTTGTTTCGATCTTACGTAATGCACTTTGACCTAGACCTGAAGTCAGTTTTCCTTCGCACACATGATTTAGGATACGTCATGCGTAGAAATGCCTAAAAATTGAAGCAACAAAATTGACAACTTTTGTTAGTTGTTATTGTTTTTCTTTTAACGACGTTTTGTATTGTGTATTAATTAATTAGCTGGCAGGGTTTATAGCGATTAAGATGAGTGTCGTTTTACTCTTTGAATTAAAATAAATTTTTGTTTAACTAAAAATACTCTTGAGACAGCAATTTTACGATTTACTTTGTTTTTGTTTTCTTTAGGTAAACAAAATCGAGATCGCCTTCGAAAAATGTGCTAAAAGGATTGACGTTCTGCAGTTAAAAGAATCAATGTGGAAGATCATAAACGACGGCAGTATCCCTCATGGAGTGATTTTATTTTCATTCAACTGGCTATGGAAGCAATCAATGTAATTAACTCTTTAGGAGCTTTACTTTTCGACCTTATGTTCTAAACTGTGTCAGAGACTGTCGGTTTCAACGCTGAGGAACCTGTCGACGGCTACTGTTTTTGTGTGTTTTTTACACATATGCAACGAAAAGGTTTGCTTTGGCTTTGTCGGTTTTCATTTGTTTAATTAATTTTTAATCTTTTAGAATCTTACCTTGGAAGGCAACAAACAAATGTCTGATTTCAAAATAAATTTATCTCAGCGGTGAAACGCGCTTTAAAATCATTTCAGTTGTGTTCAATATGTTTAATTGTGTTATTTTTTTACATCTACTTTTTTACCTTGTTCGTTTTTGCTACTGTTTCACTCTAGTATATAGTGTAAATTAACGAAGCAGTCCTAAAATGAGATTATTGAATTTTGTGGACTGTTTGTTTCAAAAAAACTTTGTTTCAGGGTCCCAGCCTTATTCAAAGCACTCTAAAAAGACTACCGCGCGTAGCATCACCCTATATATTTCTCTAAAGTTACTGTGAATAAGAAGTGCTAGTGATTGTTCCTTAATGCACAGTTTCACGTTGGATATATAATAGTCTTACTCTGTAGAGGGTTGATTCGAAAACAAATACGAGATGTTCATTAACACCATGGTAATTGTCGCTGATTGTTCAAATGAAGCAAAGCCCTGTAAATACAGTGTCGACAAATATTTCTTCCGTGGATATCCCTGTTCTAAATTATTCATGTTTTCTGCTATTTTCTGTCAGCATCTTTCTAGCGTTGCTGAAGAACTCATCATCTGCAGATAATAAAAGCATTAGGAGTAGAGTTCATCATCCGTTCTTAATGCTGAATGGTTACCAGTCATTCCGCCCGTGATCTTAGGGTGCTAATTTTAATCGGAATTGTCTTTCAAGGCCTGAAGAGGTATGTCAGTATTGCCCACTTGAACAATCTTGGTTGACTATTTAAGGATTCATTGCTGGCCATCGGGCCTACGACAACAAATGCTGAAATCGTGGTGTACTATCATGCGATCGTGCCATTCATTTTTATGTGTCCTCTGTTATGCGATCGCTTTTTCTTGTCCAACTCATAATGGTGATGATTAGGTTCAGTTGAGGATAGCGTTTCTGAGGAAGGACAACGAAATGTTAGGCAAATATTAGTAAAACTGTTTTATGAGAACGATTCGTTCATAAAACTAGAGCCGATTTCGTTACAACTAACAGCTACAGTTAGGCGATCTGTTCTTAATGGCTTTCAATCACGGCATTCTACATTTTATCCTTTGCTCTTTGCCACAATACCTAGCTTATGGATTCACCAACAAAGCAGGGTTTTAAAACTTGCTGTATTTCGAGTCAAGGTTGCGAGTCGTGTGGTTAAGTATTGATGAAATTATTCGAATTGCTAAGAACGTCAGTAGTAGAAAAGTCTGTTTTGTTAGCGCTTTCTTTGGAAATGATTAAGCCATTCGCCATTTTTTTCGGGACATACAAAAGATTCTAATATTCATTGCTAATATGCCTTTTGTATGCATGAACATGTCTGAAAGTTCCGTTTAGAGGAATGTTCCAGAGGGCTCGTGTTGCTTCGAACTTTTACGAAATGGAGACATTGATTCTTGATTCGACATGTTTTGTTCAGACTTTCTGTTCACATCGATGCCGTATTGTAGGTTACATCTGTACGCATCATAATTATGTCGGTATCTCAAACTGTTTAGAAACGATGCCTACTACCTGATATCGTAATAAACGACCTGATTATACGTTATACGTATAAGTCGTGTCTCCTATAAGAGTAATTTTTGAATAATAGACAGTCGCATTAGTCAGAAGGAAGGTCAGCTACCGACAACAAGGTGTATCCTGCAGTTTTCTGGCAAAGGTCAATTTTTGGTTGCCGGAAGCCCTATCCGCAGTCGTCTTCTGATGATCACATTTTGGCACTATCATCAGAGAAAGAAGTGGGTTGAACACTGCATAGGTAAAATAATTAACCATCCAGTTGTACGAAGATGTTAACTGGATGCTAATTCTGCGCCGACTGAGAGAGCGTCGTAGAGCAAGTGTTTTAAAAACGTATAATCCTAAATTTATAAAATAGCATACAACTACTTTTCTGGCTCTAAATGATCATCTACCGCGAAGAATCACACCGCCACCTACAATATATCAATTATCCTATTATAAAGGAGGCCAATGAGGTTCAGACTAAGACAACGGTACTGGCCTGTCCATAAAGTGATCGATGTAATTTTCAATTTTTTTGTGTGAATGTTTTTTATTAGTGATGTTCATACTTCTAAAATGGTCAAAGATGTATTCTTTCCTGCAGTAAGGTCTCGCTCTAAGTGCCGCGAAGTTAATCATTGTACCTTCAGACACCATTTCAACCCAGGATTGGCATAAACGAAAATTTTCGCGCTCTAACGCTCAACAATGTTAATTTCCACAACAAGTATACACATCGTAATACGTGTTGTCTTCAGTAACCATACCAACATTTATATACCACGTCAAGTAGTAAACATATTACATATAAACGGAACCTTTCTTCTCAATGACCAACAGATTCTAGCGTGAGACCAAAGAAATCATGGAGTTCATGATATCATGGAGATGAACTCAACAGTACTTTTTCTTATTGACCTCCGGGAGCGCATCGACCATTAATTTCGTGAAAAATGCAAGCTTTTCAACTAGGACAAGTTTGTAAACGGCACTGTTCACGCCATCAGTATACATCCGTTTTCGCCAATCTTCTAACAGCTTATATCGACACGGATTAACCTCGTTTCCGAGATCCGCTTCATGCTTAATCATTGTGTACCTGCAGACCGGATCTCTATATCTGGACACGGTGAATCCTGCTCTTCCAATCCTAAACATTAAATCAATACGGGAGTGATCAATCATCAAAGAGCAACTGATGTCAGATGCACATACTGTCGGAATTATCACTCATTAATATAATGTGTTAGGCACGCTTTCAAACAGAAGATTCTTTACGAAAGATTTTTTCTTTCAACGAGACTCTCTCTGACGCTACTGTCTCTGCCATTAGAAAGGGTAGGCGAAAGCGGGAATTGACCATGTCACAAATCGCGTACAATGATATGATTAAAAACAACCATGGCAATGGGGGTATAATGTTTACGCTAATGTCTCTCTTAGTCATCGCAAAGTTTATGAGCGTTTGAAAGCGTAGTAAACAAAAATTGTTAAAGAAAATCAACCGATTTATGTACGTAAAGAAAGTTTGCTCATCAGCAAGTCAGCCTCGTTAGTATTTCAAACAGAAAGATTTATGTTCATGTATTAATCATTCAAGAATTCAAGGTAATATATGTTTCTCCTTGCCGCTGACATTCTAAAGCAAAGTAGGACAGGTGAATCAGACATAAGAAAGGTCCAAGCAGTTCTTAGACCATAAAACTGAAAACTTAAAACAAATTAGTGTGTTTTGTGATAGTTTGCATGTGCAGTGACCTATAAACCGATGAAAACTTGTATCAAAAATAGACTTGTCGACTGAACAAACGCTGAGGGTCAGGTGCTATAACATAGAAATACCATAGCGACATTTAATGGATAACGCTGCAAAAATGATAGAAATTAACCCCTTTCACGCAATTTCAATGTGGACATTCTCGCAGTTTAAAGCTGTTTTATGGACAGAACACAAGAACATTTGAATAATACAATACCTATAATTAATATCGTCATCCTCGCCGCCCCACCCCCAGTAGGCGTTGCTGTATCCATTCACTTTCCGGTACTGGTAGCCAGTCAATCCAATGACTCCTCCAACGTAGCCTTCGTATGGCAACCTGAAAAACTGAATGAACGACTTTCAATTTCATAGAGTCACCTCCTGCAAATTCATAATCTGGGAAATCACTAAATCGATTCGTGATCAATCGATATGCATCGATAGAATGAATGGCATAAAAACGAATAATAGCCTCATCTCTTGCCCAAGAAACAGACTGCAAAGCTCTGTTCTGACTTCAGCAGACCAACCTTGCTATTGCGGAATCTTATGTTTCGCCAGTTTGTTGTTGGTCACCAGTGAACCCTATGTATGCGGGTTGAAGGACTGGGTTACACCATTAGGACAGGCCCCTTTGTGATCGTTTGCATGATTGAAGGCAAACACGGAGATACTGAGGTTCCTTTGGCATCACATACAGGTGATCGATCGGCGAAGACGTCTCAGGTTGCGAAGCTTTGTGTAATTTGAATGGCACGGAAAAGCGTGGGCGACAGGAGAGAGGAGACGGCCTGTGGTGGTACACTGACTGACCCTTGGATTAGATAAAGATACGTGACAGAGCCAGTCAGACATTCTACGATTTTGTGGAGTAGTACAGGAATACTTCGCGTGTACGTCGTGTGTGTAGTTTCTAGTAAGTGAAGTGGTTTCTAGACAGAGATGCGCTGTCATCATAGAATAGCCACAAATCTGTAACGTGCTGAAGTTAAGATCGAGGACCGAAGCTAACCCTTTGGCTCTAATCTAACCCCTAATCTTAAAGCATCGTATGCCTATTAAGTGATGGTCACGAGTTTGCAACCGACAAACAGGCGTATGGAAAGCCTTGTAGTAAGTGAATCGTTTAATTTTGCTACACCACATTAGGTCAATAACAGGACCATCAACCTAAAATCCCTTATTTGTGAAAACAGTGTGTACAACAAATCACCATGATCATTAGTTTTTTTCGTTCCACTGCAGCATTAAGGCTTCTGCAATGTTTTGCCAAAGTCTTCTGCTCTCTGCCATTTTGATTTATTTTCATCCTGCGAATTTCTTCAGTTCGTCCTTCTATTGAAATGGAGTCTTTCCAAGAGTCGTATCTACAGCAATTGTCACGAATCAAATGAAACACCTTTGCTAACCCAGTGAGACATTCGCTTATGTACATTGGGAAGTTAGAAGGGCAGCGATACTAAACTGAAATCGAGGCCATCAATATTTATCTTTCAAATTCAGTGTTGAACCATTGCTAACGACTGATTGCCTTGAACTATGTTTTAGTGACGATGACAACGGCTATAGGCAACGCGCTAGGGTACAGATCCACTGGGAACTGGAGAATGAAGCTCTCGGTCATTGT
>UZAM01008213.1:16082-27289 GCA_900618415.1 Soboliphyme baturini
TATGGCAACTGGTATCGTGGTCTGTCCGTTTTGCTGCAGGTTTAAGTATACCGGGCAATAGACAGGGTAAACTAGCGGCGAATTGGGCGACGGGTTCAGCTAAAACAGCGAAACATCAGACACCTCAAGTGGCATCATTCGTTTCATATAATCACATACTTGAGAAGAGTCAGAAGAAGAAATCAGCTGATTAGAAATGGAAACCACCTGCCGAGGAGAATTGACGCAGTGCATCGGCTGTCCCGTGGTGTGACAGGGATTGCCTGGAACAAAGCGAAGCGCGGTAAATAAAAATATGCCATGGAAAAATGACATGATTCTCATCAAAAACGATAAATAAGACGAAAAAAACCTAGAAAACTTAATTAGGTAAAGCTGTCAGAAAAGTGTATCTTGAAACAAGATTAGGAGTACATTTACTACACGTGTCATACATGTATAGCGTTAAAATGTTATTATTTAAAAACAATAATCTGCAAGAAATTTCATTTCGTTTAGCTACGATGCTGAAAGAATATTCACCACTATACTCCCAAACACAATTCTTAGATTTTATCAGCGAATTTCCACAACAAACTGTTCTGAAAGAAGGTATCAGGTATCAGTCAGTATCAGGTACTAGTCAGTCGATCAGTCAGTTTCGATGAACGCCTATCTTTCCAGGCAACGGAGGCAGATGCACCAGTTTACAACGTTTCTGATATTGTGTCACCTTCGAGCTTCGGCAAAAGATTATCTGAGTCTAGAACAGGCTGTGTCGAAACAAGGCTCCAAATCATTCCTAGCCGTTTCGTTGTTTCGAGACAGCTGGCTGGGCAACTAGAGGTGTTTCACCTTCCTCTCTGGAGGCATTCGCAAGAAATGCCAAAAGCATCTCAGCTCTGACTTCTCAATCTGAAGAAGCAACGGTTGTAAACCAAGACCATCTCGAGTATTTCTACTCCGAACCATGTCCAGATGCATGAGCCCGCGATTTGTCTCAGAAAGCTCATTTCAGTCGCTTATACCCGGGGTCGAAGTTTGTCAATCGACCCATGATTCCCGGCCATAAGTAACCATAACGAAGATCGATTTGAATGCAGATACCTTAGTCATCAGACTCAGTTCTGTCTTAGTCATTACAGTTCAGGCCAGTTCAAGCAGGACGCCTCGAGCCATTCCAATTCACCAGTCAATCTCTTCGTGGCATTTACCATCAACAGCAAACCGACCCAGAGATATGCGAACTTCTCAGCCTCCTTGACTGCTCCCCAATTTATGTGCGGAGCGCAACGGGCAGGAGAACGAGAACGCACTAGGCTTTTCGTATTAGATACGTTTACACGCATGCCGGTTACGTCGCACTCGGCTGCGAACCTTTCCAGAGAGCACTGAAGTTGTCAATAAAACAAGGTCGTCTGCAAAAAGCAACCTCCTCGTCTCGACACCTCCTACACCGATACACTTATCGATTTGGCTGCACCTGACTATTCTATCCATGCACAACACATGAGAAGGTCAGAATACAGCGGAGATCAGTGCCAAAGCCAAAAGATATCGACTAAACATCATTTACTCTAATGCTGCACCTGCCATCAACATATAGTGATTGGATGGCCTGTAGCAACTGGCCATTGATCCCATATGTCTGCAGACACGCGCATAGATTAATGAGCGGAATCCGGTCATAGCCTTTCTCCAGATAAACAAAGCATATCTAAACCAGATGAGCAACCGCCAACAATTTCTCAACAATCTGGCCCAAGACGAAGATCTGGTCGGCAGTGCTTCGGACCGACCTGACGATACACTGCTCTTGTTGTGCCTTAGAATAAGTCATTACGCGGCAACTCCTTTGTAACACCTCAGCGTAAACTTTCACATGAGGCTATATATGGCAATGCCCCGATAGCTGGAGTACACCAAGGTATCCCTTCTTGAATAGGGGCATTACCAACCCCAGTTCTCCAGTTCACCGGCATTTTCCCCATAGCCACTGCAGTCTGACAGATACGTTTGAGCCATAAGATGAACTGATCGCCTAAAAGCTTAAGCATCTCATGGCAGATTTCGACCAGATCGATTTCAGCAACCTTGGCACCTTTCAAGAGCTTCATAGATTTTGTGACTGCATGCAAAACTGGAATATCTTCTGGGTGCTACTCATTAGGCAAATCTTCCTGCGGATGTTCTGGGTTAAGGAATTCCTCAGATTACTCGCTCTATTGCAAAATATGCTTTCATCACTGAACGTAATGTAATAGTCTGCCAAGAAATTCTGTAATAAAATTACTAACATTCACTATGGTAAAAGAGAATAATTTGTTCTTCAGTGATAGATTTAAAAAAAATCGACGAAGCCCCTACAGATTATTTTCCTAATCAAATGTTTCATTGAAAACGTTGAAAATCTGGCATCGGACACAAATCCGAATTAATTCACACGAAAGCTCTTCGACTCTTCTAAAGATTTTAACGGTTCCAAAATGGTTCAGAAAATTCAGGTAGCACACTAATACCGAAAGACAACAAACCATTAGGTAGCTTATCACAACCGACTTCGGTATTGCAGCATTGACAAAATGACCTGACATAAACCGCCTTTAATTTTTAGTTCCGTTGCACTATCTTAATTGCATGTTGCAGTCCGTAGTGGTAATCTGTTCACACGGGTATGGATAATACCCTTCAGATAGAGAAAAAACGATTCGCAATTAAGTCATTGCCGTTACAGGCTGAAACTGGCATATGGTTCAATCCAAGGCGGTAAGACTGCAGTTGAACTGAATAATTACCAAGCTTACTACTGCACTTAAGCCTCAGCACTGTTGTCTGCATGTTTAAGTCAACACCTTGGCATTAGTGTATGCTGAGGCCTAAGCAGGAATGCGGTAAAAGTAACAAATTATAAATCTGGCCGAAAAGCAAATTAATTTCAGGTCATACCTGTATAGACGGACTACCACTGTGGACGATAACATATATAAACTTTAAAGAATGTCACTGCTGCCACGAATTACAAATTTGAGCTGAAAAGTAAATTAATTTCAATTTACACCCATCTGGACGGACTACCACTCTGAACGGTAACATGTAAACTTTAAAGAATGTCACTTGCCCATTTAGTACTTGTAACTTCCGTCAGTAGAAAAAAAGTGTTGCACTTAAGAAATATTAGAAACTGCTCATTAGCGTGACTCCTACTTCACTTTCAGTATTTACATATAGAATTTAAGCCAGTTCTGATCAATAAAAACCACTGAATTCCTTAAATTAGGTGCCTTGGTTCTTTGAAAAGACTTTTTGCTAGAAACAGTGCCTTTATATAGACCCCTTCAAGAATCATTTTATGAAATAAGTTTCAGAAGTCGGGAAACGAAGAGATAATATAAATAACAAAATAAGTTAAATATTTATTGAATGTATTACTTTATGATGGATTATCGTTGACAGTTCTAAATAATTCTTCTGAAACAACATGAAACTTTTAGTTATGCAACACAGAATAGGTAGTCTGTTAGTTTATAAATCACTGCGAGGCTTAATTCAGTATTTTACGGCTAGTCTTCAAGGTAAAGTTGACGCAAAATCATCGAATGGTCATTACACAAGTTGACAGAAAGAATTCCAATTATGATCCTCGTTTCTCGATCATAGTTCAAATCAAAAATTAACAAAGGATGACACGATTTTTCTACTCGACGCCAGCGTTTGCATCAGGGTTATGTCACAAATAAAACAGCAAAACTTAAGTGAATTTTAGTAACAATAACGCGTGTTGCATTATTTCTTCTAGACAAGCTGGCCGACAAAATTTCATTTATCATTCAAACCATAAGAGTTACACGGATACAAGGCACCAACAATATCGTCAGAGTTACACATAACATGATATTATATAAGTCTGAAGATGTTACTGATTTTCAGTGACAAAACGCTAAAATAATTAACCAAGAAGCTCGGGACTGATTCTAATTGATGCCGAAAATCAAGAAAATTTGAAATCTTATACAAGCTGGGTCGAAATATCATTCTTCTTCACCTTATCAGCTAGCAAACCCCGCAAAAGCTACGTCTATCAAAAATATATTTATTGCTGAAAAAGCAACTTAGAAGCAATGGAAAAGAACTTCAGACGTACTGTTGCACTCCGCTTTCCAAGTGTCTGTTGAAAATCAACTCTGAGTGAAACGTATGTGCCAAAAATTTCAAGGCTCGATTACGATATGCGATGCAAACGCTTTTTCGAAACGAAACAAAACGACTTACAGTTCGGTGTCAACGTATCGTTAATTTGACTAGACGACAGCTGCTGCCAGCTGTAGGAACTACCCTGCGGTTGAAGCATCACGTAAGCAAAAATCTGAAACAAAGCTGTCGCCACGTCCGTAGCCATTGTCCAACAATCAGCAAACGTCACGCTACCTGCGGTACACTGTTGTAGGAGTTTGGCGAACCGGTGAGACGAGCAGCGTCGGTCGTGTTGGCGATATCCGAAGGGTGTTGGGCCAACGGCTGAACGGCGCTGACGAACATCGAGCTGTCTTGGGAACCGTTACTCTGCTGCACACATGGCATCACGGAACACGCGTTCGGAGTCGCTGCTGCCGAAGGACATGACATGCCCTGAACGAACTGCAGCAAAGCGGGGTTGTGCCGATAGACTGTGCCGTCCTGATTCAGGAATGGCTGGCCTAAAAATAAGTTTTAAATCAACAGGTGAAATTTACAAACGTTAACAAGCCCGTTAAAACAAGACATGCCAAAGTTGATCCCAACAGCAAACAGAACAAGGAAAACAGGAAAAGATGGCGGGAAAACAGGCAATCAAGTTGATGCGCAGCAGTCATACAGCTCATATTGGCAGCACTAACGGCCAAAGCAGCTAGAGGTCAACAAGCACAACTGCATCATGAGAGACGGAAACGAATAAAATAATTACTGGTAATTCACTAACTGGCCTCAACTGGTTCGAGGCAGAAAAAAACAACCGTAAGAAACGATTCCGTCCTTAGATGTAAGCTAATATGAAAGGAGAAACGAGCTCCGCATTACTATGATAGTAAACCAATAACCACTGGAGTGAAGCATCGCAAAGGAAGATAAAGTATGGTGCGAAGAGCCCACTGCCAATAGCCTCTACGAGATTTAAGAAAGCCTAAATCGAAGCAGACAACTGTTTAGGCAGCAATACCTTGGAATCACCAGGTGTGGAAAGTGACTCGTAAATGCACTCAAACCTGAAGCAATCGAAATCTGCCACGAATATCAAACGCTCCTTCCAGACCAAAATTAGCATCGCATAATCAACCAGCCTGAATGGATCCAGCGCAGTAAAAATGATCAATCAGCGTAGCTGATTTTTCTCTTAAAAATACCATCAATTTCCAAAACAAAATAGGCTTGCCTTGTATTACTGTCTGCAGAGCAATCGTAGCAATGGTTGGCAAAAAATCAATCGTTTTGTTTTGCTGAACAGCAAGAAAAATTACAAAAGACAACGTATGCGAATTTCAGATGTTTCATCTAGCCGGTTAAGCAGGAGCATCTTCCTGTACATAATCTCAGTAGAACGCCTTCGGTGGATATGGTTCGTATTTTTTACCGCCATCTGTGTCATGAAAAAACGTTAAATTAGCACCAATACCTGGGTTTCCCATACACATTTTCTCAGCGTCTTCTGTTCCATCATTTCCATGACGATGACGATGATTGGTGGCGAAAATGATGAAGAGTATGAAGTCTCCATCCATCTGATCCATCTTTTTGTATCAGTCAGTTGTTGTTGCAGTCATAATTGGAAGACATGAGCTTATCATTACATACATGTCGAAGCTGCCAAATTGAAGATCCGAGAAATCAGAAGCCAGCAAACATAAGATTGGACTGATAATCTTGAATAGAGAATTTAGACTAACATATTGCAGTGCAATTAACTGAGAAAAAGCCCATGTCGATGAGTCTGGAAAAATTAGAACAGGTAACTAATCTGAAGATAACAGAACAATAAGCTAATTCAATTTCTAATTCATCAAGAAATAGACCGTAGTGCTGTGAACCGACTCAGAACGACCAATGTAAAATGAATACAACAGATTATAAATAAAATAAATTTTAACCAAATTGTAAGTTCAGATTCTTTCGAAAAGAACAAGGATTAAATGTCACTGAATAAAACCAAAAGGTCTGGATACAATAAAACAACTATCATATAAACGGGCTAGCTGCACAGTAAACAGGAAATCTCCAAAATAAGCCACAACAAGAAATTACTGATCATTTTTTCATGATCAACGATGATTAGCCATATCTGTTCTGGATGTCAACGTTTATCTACCTCGTGCGATTTGTCTTCACAAAATTTCATATCGTTCTTTTAGCTCATAGTACCATCTGCGCTGAAGGGTAACCGGATAAAAACCCCCTGAACAATAACTCCTCGGACAAAGTACAGTTCTTTTAAGTTCGTCATTTCGGCCTCGTTGGGTCTTCTTTTACACTCGAGCGATACAACTCAATTTGCTAAATTTTTCTGCTTCACATAAACATGACCTTCGAAAACCATCTTCTCTTTTCCTTTATTCGATCTTACCAATCCCACAATAGTTTACAAGACTTCTGAGATACTAGGCTCTCATCGACAATATGTATTCAACAAGATCCTTTATGATAATGAGTGATAGACCTATATTCTTTAAGCGGATTTTGTCCACAGGGAGGGAGGGTTGTCTATGAGGGATTTTTTTAATAATCTTCGAGACTATGATTCCGGAATGTCAGAAAAGATATGAATCTGATACAGCAAATAGTTTTCTTTTTAATGGCATTACGGCCGTTGAAAAGGCAAAATACAGAAGTTCCTTTCAGTTAATTTCAAAACTTCGCTTGCCATCGTTCTCTCGTCTTTTATTGGTCATTTAATTTTTGATCATATTTCAGTCATATACTAAGAAACAAAATACTTTAGTCACCTTCTTCAAGTAATAAACCATCATTCATCACTATCATACGCTGCATTCACAAACCACACATCCAATATAAATTCAAAACTGTCCTGCAAAAGTTAACCGTTGTAAGTATTAAAACAGGTGTAGCTCTGGCAGCTTTTATCACGCTTCGTTTTCACAATCGAACCGAATTAAGACATCACATTTCAGAACGACGATACGAAATTGTCATTACTGCTCTTCGGCGCCAATGCCTGAGCATCAGCAGCAGATACTGAGCCTAGACTTCCCTGGAGTCTTTTCCATTTTGACCTACGAAAAATAACTACATGATCATTGAATCCAGTGGTACTTGCAGGACATGCTTAAACCATCGCAACTGCAACCTCACACCTAGAAATAACGGCCCCATTCCTAGTTTTTCGGATCACCGAGTACGAACGATGGCGAGACACTTAAGCCTTGCAATCTTTATCAGGTGATAATTATAATCAGTCCCTCAGTCAGTCATCCAGAGAGTGAGTCTGTCATTCAATCATTCAGTCAGTCATTCAGGGGCAGAGCGCATCGAGAAACTTGCGTAGGTCATTTTTGGCCATCCCCAAGGTCTGGTAGTGGTGCTGACTGCGTATGACATAAAGCACTCCAGATCGGTGACGTTTCGCATAATGAAAATGCGAGACCATGTTTTCCTTATTTAAATTGCAACAGCAGCGAAAATATATCGTGAACAGTAGCCAAATCTCTAAAACGCAGAAAACAAAGGTTGAAAAAAATAAACTGCTGACGTTTAACACAGGTTCTTCAATCGGTAGAGCGCTAAACTCACAGTCAAAAATCAATGAGTCCGAATCGTGATATCGGATCATCCGACCTACAGAGGTAGAAAAATCATCATTTGTGAGAAACGAAACAGGAGATCATACAACGTTGCGTTTAAACACTAAGTGATCGCGCACAAACGCAGATCAACATCGTACTGTAAAGTAAACTCCACAAAGTGGACGATGCAACAATTAGTGTCCTTTACGTAATTGTAAGGGAAGGCAACATTCCGACGCTTCGAACTTTCCTTCTTTTACGTCCAAACCTGCAATATAACATTTCCTAATACTGCTCGCATTCTGAATTAAAAGACACATATCCATGTCAGATCGAAGAAAAAAATACACTAATACATCGATCTGACTAATATTCCTTATAGTACGAAAAGCTGCGCTTGAATGTAAAAGAACAAACTACAGTGAAAGGTTGGTTGAAATAAAGAAGTGAACAAAAAAGCTGAATGACAGACCGCCGGCAATTAACAAGGCATGAGACAGCGGGCATGCATCATAATCACGTGCACAAAGCAAAGCAGTGTGATCTGATTCTAACCTGTCTGCGGGTTAATTATTATGGCACCGAAAGGCACTTGTTCTATGTTTGCTACTGCAAATATAACGGATTGTCCGGCCGACAGTCCCGGTGGCGGACGGCAACCGGAAGGCATACTAACGGAGTCGTTGACAGAATTCGATCGTATCACGGGCGGCAGCACCTGGTGGCTTTCGGTACCATCGTTCTCTGCAAATGGCAAGCATGGTCATTTCATTGTTAACCAGTAATGACTAAGTGTGACATGAAAGCATCACTTCTGCAATGGCGTCAGCGACAAACCAACCTTCTCATCATGGTTATGAATCAGTTAAGCGATTATTGACCCTTCGATCGATTAACCGATCGGCTGACTGTGCTCACCTGTACGACAACGGCGTATCTGAGTCTTGGTCGTCGGTTCCATCCGATAGAAAGCGGTGGAATTCATCACAGTACAGTTCGCTGATGGAATGGCACCACCGGCAGCGATCTTCGGCAGGAATTGGTTCGTGCTGACCTGTTGACTGATCTGAGGCCATGCGACGTCACAGCCGCTGTCGGCACTGCTCCATGGTCGTGCATAAGAATCGCTGAAACTCACCGATGAATCTACGCAATAAATGAGTTGTGCACTTTACTTTGCTGGAGATTCGAAACAGCCCTCCGTCGAAGAGTTGGACTAAAAGTTACAGTGTCAGAATTGGCCAAATCAAACAACGCCGCCATGTCGATAAAATTATAACATACGTCTTGGTTGAAAATCCTCGCTCTTGCCCGGACGTAGTCTTCCTCTCGTTCTTCGAAGGAACGCGTTTTATGCGAATCGAGCGAAGATTCATTAATCCTATCCTGAAACAATGTTCGGCTGAAGTGAGCGTATTAAACCATTAGCTACACAAGTTTATTTAAATTATTTTATGATTTGAAGAAACAACAAAATTTTATGCATAGCACATCAGTAATATGTACAAAAGAGATATATTTAACTAAACGAACCGAAGTTACATGTTTCCAGACATCAGCTTTCATTAAGACATTTGACGATCGGCATCTTGAAATGTCAAGATAGGTTAACCAGTAGAGAGCCAAGCCCACAAATAGAAGATAACGGGTTCGAATCTAAACTTTCACCCCTGCCTTTCTGAAGATGGCAAATAAGCATCAGCTCATAGGAAGAAAACAACAAATACACAACATTCTATCCAGTCATGCATCTTCACATAACGCTTTTGCTGACTAATTTATTAATGCCATTCTTCATCAATGAAATTGCGAAGCTAACAAACTCAAGGAAAAAAGGGTGTCCATCATACAAGTACAGTGAAGCGTCTATCTGTTGAAAGCCTGTCTTTTTATTTTGCCTTCCACAAAGGTGTCTTTATTTTTTGAGCGCACAGCCAAGCGACTATATTAATAATCATATTACGGCGCAGATTATCAGGATCAGTTGTACAAAAGTGACTCAGCAGAAATGTAAAGCTTGGATATATCATGACATTCATGACTTGACCTTTGAAATCTCAACAGGAAAAGCGGAAGAGGCATAAGAAAGAACAGGTTGTGCCATAGATTATCATAAGGAACGATTACACATAGGAGTTTTCAATATCTGATCATTAAAATAACATACTTGGTGAGGTAGAACGAAAGGGTCTCACTTCAGCTGCTTGGGTTGAGTAAAGTACACGCGATACAGCAATAAAATCGAAATTTTGACTACAGCAGCTACCAAATACAGTTGTTGTTAAACCTACGTATTTTACATTAAAATAATTCCACTAAAAACTAGGTGTTCCGCATTATAACGTAACTGCTTGGTTCCTAGATGCGTAGAAGGCACTTTAAGGATGACGTAGCTCCATGGAATCTTAGCACCAGCAATGCATAGCGTCATAGCATTATCTTAGTAGCGAATGAAATGACATACACGTCACCAAGGACATTTCGTGAAATCTTGTTTAGTAAAGCTATGCGCTGACTAACATGCTAGCGGCCTACGAACTCACGTCTACTTTATTGCTATGACAGCATCTGAAGAACCACCTTTATGAATCTTGGAACATCACTGATCACAAGCACGCACGCCATCGCTTGGCTACTAAAATGATGCGATACCTCGCTAGATGACTCAACACAATGCTTAAGTCACTTGCTCCACTATCCGCTGGATTCTGGAAGCAAAATATTTTGATCCGCATGTCAGTCACTTCTCGAGTGTGCAACTTGACTATTCTTAATGAAAATATGATATACCTCGTTTGAAAGATTATCACAATCATCTTCAAATCGATAAAATAAATTATGACCAGACATCATTACAACACTTAATAGTTGTGCAACTGCAAGTACTTACTTCTTCAAAACTTTGAGCGTCTCTTTTGAGAAGCACCCGGTGCTTTGGTTCCTCGCTAAACATGTCGTGTCGAATATAATTTTTGAATCTAACAGCCGGCCTAAACAAAAAAATTAACTAAATTTTAAAATGTAATAAATACTGGCTTTTACTGTACAATTTTGTTATTGTATTACGAATATAATATAAACGTAATGCTATATTGTTGCAGGCCTCAATTCGCATTTGTGGCGTAATGGTATAGAGCGTTAGAGGTCGGTTTTAAATTCGAACTCCAGAGGTTCTTGGGTCAGGTGCCGCGGCGGGCAATCGCTGTTCTTTTCCATTGAGCAAGGAATTTATTCAACGTTGCGTCAGACCTGGATCACTCGGTAGAGCGTCAGACTCAAAACCGAGAGGTTGGGGACTTTGTCTTTGTCAAAGTCACTCGCTTTACTTCTATCTATCCGAGGATCACAAATGAGTACCACTCGGATATATGTGTGAGAAGGAAACAGAAAAATGCAGACTGTGACTATCACACGGCCGCTGTCGATTCCACCTTTACAGATAAGGCATTTGGCGGATGA
>UZAM01008216.1:7077-24084 GCA_900618415.1 Soboliphyme baturini
GTAGACGACGTCGCAGGGATAGATGATTAGCGCCTCCTCGAGACGCCTGTGCATCTCAACGTCTATCTTTGATCATGCAGGTACACACTGACCATTTGGGGGCGAACTTGATGTGCCGCATGCAGCACAATTGCGGAGCTTTTTCGCACTGTTCCTTGACTTTGCTTGGAGCGATGATTTGTTTTCTTCGTCGGGACTTCATCATCACGTGTCGCATGGGCTCATCTGCGATCATCTCCAGTTTTACAGAAGGACGTTGGTTATCTCTGTGTAGGTGCCTTCCTGTTTCTTCTATTTCCCGCAGTGACATGGCAGTTTGTAAACACAGTCTATAGGGCTGTTATTTTGAGAATTACTTAATAGCGCATTAAGTTCATTACAGCATTAATATAAAATTAATACTATATTTAGTGTCAGCTAAATCTTTGAAAACTTGTCAAATTTTGATAAGGTAGAATTAAGCACGGTTAAGTATTTAAAATATTATTTTTGACATTAATTGTGTTACAAATTGATTTAAGGAAACTTGGAGTATAATATTATGGTATGGTTATAATATTTTTACTGAATTTAACTGGAAAATTTTTACTGTTATTAAAGTTTCATATGCTTTGTTTCATCTTTAAGAAATTCATGACTACACTAAAATATAATCAAGATACAAATGATAAGGCAAGCAGAAACCAACCTTATCCAAACAAAGCAATGACATAAACATGAGTGACAGATCACCGCATGTCACCATAAGGCTTAAAGCAGCAACGATAATTTATTAACATTGAACCTAGATTATTTATGGAACCAGCCTAGAAGGCTGTTGTAATTATAGTGATTTCCGTGGTTCATTTTCATAACAGTTATAGGCGAGGATGTGTGTTGAAAAAATAACACTAAGTGGAGTACGAAAAAAAACTAACACGAGTGACTCATAATGAAAGCGGTTTTTCTCCACTGAATTTCGCAGTCTTGCAGCGAAGTATGGAACCAACTGCGAAATATTCGAGTGGTTATATAGAATACTAGGGAGAAAGAGAAAGATAAGTACCCTGGGTCTCACAGAAAGAAACTTCTTTATTGCAGACTTACTTGAGCATCGTAAATATATATCTCGCACTAGCAGAGTCTTTGCCGCCCTGCAATCGAGTTCCAAACTGACCGATTGGCAACAGCAGATTCAGATTATTGCTGCCAACAAAGTTTTGCGCCAAGTTCACAATGGTACTCATCAGACTGACTTCACCGTGATGATATGCCGACATTTCAGCCACCGAACCGGCCAACTGTGCCACTTTCACCTCGCGTTTGTCGTTTCTTTTCAAACACGTGAACAAAACTTTACGCTGTCCAGGCTTCAGACCGTCGACCAATGACGGAATCGACCGCTCGTTGTCCATGTTGCTAAACTGCACGAATTCTTTGTTGATGAAATCGTTGTACGATAACGAAGTAATGTTCTTTCTGTAAACGTAATCCTGAAAAAAGGAAATTCTGAATCTTCAAAACGTAGAAACACATCACAACGCATTTTTTACATCGCATAGCTGGCGGGGGGGGGTGACTACCAGCTCAAATGGATATCCGCAGATTTTTGATCTAGCTTAATATAAGCAATCCTTATAAGCAACTTCAGATAGGGCGATCACAAATCATACGACCGCAATCGCGTTGTCGACAGTACTCTACCTTACACGACATTGCGATAAAGATCAATGATTTTATAGATAAAATTAAAAACATCATATGCAAACAAAAATGACCC
This sequence comes from Soboliphyme baturini, assembly GCA_900618415.1. NCBI lineage: Eukaryota > Metazoa > Nematoda > Enoplea > Dioctophymatida > Soboliphymatidae > Soboliphyme > Soboliphyme baturini. Next base: position 8,837 of record UZAM01008216.1, read on the forward strand.
ATCCACTAAGTGAGACAGGCTCGGTTTACCATTTACTGGTTATATGCGTATTTCGCTATTCACAGCATTGTTTCGGTGAAACAACGGTGAAAAACGGCTCACCTCAGATAATCCGGATGCCTTGAGATTTTTTCGCGTTTCCATCCATTTCAGCAGCCATTCTTTTCGATCATCAGATTTCTTTTTATTGAAAGCCAAGTCGATCGCCTTATCATCTTCGGTACCTTCATACTTAAATTTTACCCGATGGGTGGATAGATTCGAAAAGTACTCTTTTGCCTCTTTAGCCGTTGAAGTACCCAAACCTAAAGTAATTGAACGGTTGAATTAGAAAAAAAGACGCATCATAAATTTAGTAAGAATCAATATACGGCACATAGGAACTGCAAAAGAGAATGACAGTTTTCAGTTAATCGCTGTTTTTTAACGTGATTTGGTAATTTCGTAGATTTTGTTGATCGATTAGACTACAAAATAAATTAAACACTAACCACCATGAAATTTCAACGCAATTTCAGCTTCAAAAAGTTTAAGCTGATATTTAGTGTCTGACGACAAAAAGAATTCGTGACCGTAGTAAATGAACGGATGGTCCTAAAACAGGAAACTGTCTGGTAATATATAATGCATCCAATTTATGTCTTGTCATACGACACCACAACAAGCGTTAAAAAACGCGCCCAAAATCACTAATGTAAACTCTATATCCATTACCAAACATGCATAGCATTAATGTCTATCTAGAAGCAGAAATTTAGTTATATAACTGCCAAAGAAATAATTAAAAATTACATAAAATGTCTGTTTAAAAATTCTACCATAATTTGCATAAAAAGATGTCTTCAAAATGCGTAATTGTAGCAAATAGACAGCAATAAATATAGGAAAATAGAAACCTTGGGTATACGGTATACACAGATCAGTTACAGTATGTGAATTCTATTAAAGTATCTGAATTCTTTATTTATATGCCACATTAAGTACAGTTAAACGTTTTACATAAAACAGGTTATCAAAAAATAATAGAAAACGACTCGCAAAACAAGAAATGTTCAAATCATAAAACATAACAAAAATGTACCATGAAATCACCACTTAACAAGAGCAAAAACAGGAAAATACCTTTGTAGTACTTCACTTTCCACGAATGCCAGTTTGGTGTGTTGTTTCGCCATTCATCATATTCAGGAATGCTGAAAAAAGATATTTCTTCTTTGTTTTTGGATACTTTCACGATAGGTGTGATAAACTCTTCAACGAAATTGCAGCGCAACAGCGAAGGCCAGTTGTGGTGTATAAAGTTGATCAATAAACCTTTGATATGTGACCCGTCAAGATCCTTAAAAACTCACAATCAACTCTATAAAAGAACAAGCTCTCAATAAACGACTACTCTTGATATCATGTCGAAATTTGACTTACATATATTTAGTTCAACTTCTTCCTTTTTACGATAATCTTAATCATTTATTTTGAGAAAAATTAAACCGTAGTCATCCTTATGAAAAAAGATCAATCTTGCCTTATCAACACCATTCCGCATTACTTGTAAAGTTGTTTATGAACAAAATATCTAAAGGAAGCTTAATCGTGCCTTAAAAGCATAGCTGATGAGTTGTTTAAACAGAAGAAAATGCTTAAATTAAAGAGGCTTAAAGACTTTGTATGTGTCAAATCTATATTCTTTCTCCTCATGGAAACCTAACAGTATGTTAGGATAAAGGGGGATGTTTCATTTTTGAAAGGAGTTAAAATATGCCTACTGCAAATAGACAACAAAAAATTTGGATTAAAGAAAATCTGAGACAAACATACCGTACGATAGACTGTCTAGCACTAAACTCAACCTTATTTCCAAATGAATCTTTACACTGGCATTCGTAAAGATAATCCACAAGAAATAGAAACACCTGCTAGCGTAGTTTCTAAATTTCCAAATGACAGTAAATTGATGTTAGCGTCCCCACCGCAACGGCAACTGTAACTGACGCATCGATTCACAGCTGTTCCGCGAATAGAATGAGCCTACAGTAGATGCAAGGACGAAAAAACTATCAATTCGTATAAGGAAACCGAGAGAGTTATATAGTTTGAAGATTGATATTTGATATAATCGCGCAGTACTACCAGATAGTCCTGACCGCGACAGCTGTCATAGAAAACTGATTTTATTATTAGTATCACTATTTTAACTATAACTATATTAACCATATTTAACTATAATGAATACAGAGACTGTTCTTACTACACAAGTCAATATTTAGAGATTTGTACGTTTATAATATACTCTGGCAAAGAAACTCTTGTCTGTTTTTCGGAAACATGAAAGGATATCATTTTGAAAAAATATTGCTCTGGTCAGGAGAGTAATAAGCTGCATCAAATACCGAAGGTAATAAAATGTCACGCGCAGAGACTCTTGGGAGCAAGAGCTACGTGTAATACGCTGTCTAATCCGGTTATGAAAGTTATGTATTTATGAATCACAAATATTGCAACTGCAAGAACAGCTACTATTACTGCTGTTATTTCTATAGCTGTTACAACAAAGAGTCCTTTTGAAGTTTCAACACTATTGCTCCTGCCACTCATACCATCAGTTTTATTGACGCCATTGTCACAACAAGTAGTAATATTGCTGCCAGCTATTGCCGTTAAAGTTGCTGTCGCCTCTTTAACGAATACTATCCTACGACTGCAACCCACGTTACTGCTAATATCGCAATAATTGCTTGTACTGCAGTGACAGTTACTAATAATAGCGGCCGCTGCTACAAACAACGCAGCTAATAGTACTGCAGGCATGACAACTATAACTATTTTTACTACTGTAGTTACAGTCCTTGCTACAGATATTACTACTGCTTCTACAACTTAAATGGCTGATAACGCGGTCATTTCAATACTACTTCCAGCAAGAATCTCATCATAGTAATCTAAAAATTTGTACGTAACTAGGCATCCTTCTAGATGAGATGTAAAATGACTAGTGATGGATATGGAGATACAGATGCTCAGAGCAAAAATAAAATCAGATTAAATTATAGAAGTATCGTGAACGCAGACGTAGAAAACGCGCCCAAGAAGGGATTAAATGCTGAAATGTGGCCTTAATTATTAGTTTCTTTAATTAAGCCTAAAATCTTCTCAAACCGATTATGACTTGTTTTAAAAACAGCATTCCAAGCAAAAAACCAATTTCTTTCTATGCAAAATGTCAGTAAGAACACTAATTTACCGTTCAATAACTATATTTTGCGTCTTTTGCCAAGGACTGTGAACGAGCTTTAAATTACCACTGCAAAACATTTGCCCTGGATAAACTAGTAAGTTTCGACTTCGAATCAAATGTAGATAATTGGTTAAAATTATACATATGGGCTAAGCGCAGTTAATTTAATTTTGAAAATTTATCAAATTCTCTAAGTTAGAGGATTTTTACATGCAAATTAAGCAACTTTTTACTGCCTGGACAAAATTATAAGATTCTCTTTCAAGCAAAATAGATTTAGCGCAGTATGCATCCTTAACCCTTCACTTTTAAGGGTTCAGTTTTTGAGGCTTTAGTGTACTAATTATTTTGAAACGTTAACCTGGCCGCAACAATTATTAATTGTATATTACCTGATCAGTCATTATCATCATTTTACCATAACGCAACGATTGCAGGTCTTGCTCTTGGTCATACTTCTTCTTATACTGTAGACCAATGATTTTAATTAGATTGGTAATTTCAGCATTTTCCATAATCTGCATAAAAATACAAAAAGCGATAAAATTATTACATAAATTAGTCAGCAGAAGTGAAAACCTGTTTGTGAGACGCCTCTCGAACGTTGAGCAATTTTCCGCGCAGGGGAAACACCCCATATCGATCTCTACCGACGATCGAAAAGCCGGCTACTGCCAAAGTCTTGGCGCTGTCGCCTTCTGTCAAGATCAACGTGCAGCTGCCAGAGTTCTTCGTTCCGGCACTGTTCGCGTCTTCCAACTTTGGAATACCCTTGAGTTTCGAGTGCTTTGTCGAGTGACACTTTGCGTCTAGTTGGGCCTAAACAAAACTATATTTTAACAAATGCCTGTCGGTCAAAAGCCAGGCGTAAAATATGAAACAAACCACTGAAAGCTATAGTTCACATTTATATGGATGTTGCTTAAAGGTATCAGCAAATATGTTAATGCAACCAGAATGAAAACTTTCTTCTAAATTATGTAAAGTACCTAAGATCATATTACAGTAAAATTTAGCATAATCCCTCAAAAGATTTTATAAAACTTCATCTGGAAACAGGTTGCTTTAAGTCAGGCTTAAAAGCATGGTTGATTTTAATTTACTCTGATATACAGGGCACAAAATCAGAAGATCGAAGCAAGTAAAACAACACAGTAGTCATATCTAAAACTGAATAGGTGCGTGAGTTTACTGCATTTATTTTCGACATCTGAAAGTTATAAATATCTTCAGAACGTCGAAGAAAACTGGACAAACATACCTATTTAGCTATATACTTCAGTCTTTTTGCTGTACTTGAGAGTTGGTTTCATCATAGTATCAAAACTTCAGCCTCATTAGTCACAAAACTTAAAAGAGGATAGCGGTCATGAATACAGATCAAAATCTTACTTAAGAATGCTCCAGTCAGAAGTATGATAACTAACATACGAAAAATACCAGATAACTCAAAAATCATAACAATTTGACGAAACAGGTCAGACTTTAAAATAGAAATTCACGAGAGAAGCTTAATCCAAAGAAAAAAACAAATATATGGAAATAATAAGCAAATGCATCTATCAGCATAAACGCAATTTTCGATGTTACATATATTCATCCAATATCTACCTGTGCTTTAAATCTGACGAACTGCATGATATTTTCTACAATGCCAGATTTCGACACCTGCTGGATATACTTTTCACTCAGTTCACATTTTGAACCGAAACTACGCGGCTGAAGAGTCATGTTTTCCTTGGTTTGTGAATCAAAAGCTGGATTTTCGATCAGACAGTTCAGAAAAATCCACATATGACTTTTCACCTAAAATGGGGACATCAGTAACACTAATAATATACAACAGATCAAGAAATTAGCATATTTATAGACCAATTATAAATAACCTCTTAAGAGAAATACTGAAGTCGACAATGCGAGAGCGGACAACAATCCATATACGATATGACATAAATGCTAAATATGAGAGATCAGTAAAATCGGTTCAAAAGTTGCGCTATTTGGGGGAGCTCTCCGTCAACGTAAAAACGGTAGGCGAACAAAATATTAGAAAAAAGTGCTAACGTGTAGGTTAATTGCCAACTTGCCAGATATGCATTCTAATTTAACGTAATGCCCCGATATCTGACAAAACGCAATGAATTGAGTGTTATTGTGTGCGTGTGTATGCGCGCGCGAAGGTAGGGGAATACATTGTTGGTAAAGCAACAGGATGTTCTGATACGAAGGAATTCGACAGTAGGTTGCAGCTGTTGTGGACAGGTTTCCACAACACTTACAGCGACTAAAGAAAAGACGCACCAATGCATCTTCACAACGTCCTTTAACTTAAAATATTAAGGTCGTTTATCCTTACGTGTAAAACAAAAAGCAATCAGTATTGAGAGCAAACGATTTTGCTGAAAGTTTCTCATCAAACAGAGTTGTCTCTTGTAACACATCATGTATAACAATCCTCAGTACCAAACAACATTAACAAGCTAATATGGATAATAAATATTTTGTCATTGTATTAAGCCTAAAACAAATCGAATTATTATCCTGTTAAATACATGATAAATTTAAATTTGAATAAATACTGCGATGTACGGAAAGTTTTCCATTAGTGTGTGCTCAAAATGCTAAACTATGGATACGAAACGCGAGCATTAAGCCTTAAAACTGATCCGCCACAGACTACTCAACGCAACATGGAAATATGTAATTTGAAAAAAAACAAGATAGGAAAAGGATGAAAGGTATAAGCACAAACAATAATCCGTTATATTATTGTCCAAGTGAAGAAACTGAAGTGGAAAATGAGCAGAACATATTGTACGAAGAAACGGATTATTGTTGGAAGAGGATGACAACGGAGTGATTTTCAAAAAGGAGCAAACGGACTGTAGAAAAACCTCGAAATCGATGGTAGGATCAGCTGAATATGTTCGTTGGATCTAGACTGACTAGAACTGTTGAAGAAAGAAGTTTATGACAGATATTGAAAGGCCTTCATCCAGCAACAGAGTGAAATAGACTCATGTTGATCATGACAGTTTGCGACTCAACTTAAAAGGCTAGAGTATTCTGTCAGCGGATTGACATTTTTAATGAAGCATTACATAAATAAAATTACCACGACGCAGAAAATCGTCTTCTGGCTCAAAATGAACCAGCTGTTGCAAGCCTTCCCATCACAATCGAGCACAACCATCAATTATACACTGGAAAAGGTCCATGAGATCACCGCTGAAGCATAAATAGTAGTCTATCATAAAAAATCGGTTATCGTGGTTACGGTTAAATAAACCACGCCCACATCTCATTTCATGGTGTAGCAAATATGAGCAACGCCACTTTAGAACGGTAACTGAGGTGAACAGTGCTTTGTGATAAGACGAGTCAACAATTATGTTGTACCAAAAGAATCAGTAGACTTCGTCTTTCGAGAAGAATTACTGATCCAATTTACCACCAATGCATCGGTCTGAACTTTTAACGAAATAAAGAACTTAGCTTTTTTGACAATGATATCTGACGAATACTATTAGTTAGCTGAAATGTCATATTTTCGAACATTGGTGAAGTAAATCTTTTATGAAAACCTCGTGATGGATGACAAGTTATTAAAAAGGAAGCTCATGAAATTATAATAAAAATACTGATTCAAAGTTTTTAGTTATTCTTGGTTTGTTTTTTTCCTGTAATTGCGGTAGCTATCAAAAAATTTTCTACAGTCTTACGTGGAAAGGTCTAATGTTCACTCCGCTTTTCTTCACTTGCTTTTTGACAATTTCCATAAGCTTGTCAACGATTTGATCGGTCACGTAGTCGACATGACGGCCACCCTGAAAATGAACAGTGACTCAGCGAGTCAACTGATTGAAAAGTAAACGAGTGAGCCACTCACTTTGGTTGTAGCAATGCTGTTGACGAAGCTGATTTGTTGAAAGCCCTTATCAGACAGGCTGAGTGCCACTTCCCAACGAGGATTGACCTTTTCGTAGATTATCGCCGGAAGACGATCGTTCTCGTTTTCACTGTCGCCGTTGCTTCGACCGATACTCTTCATGAAATTTTCCACGTACTGCTTAAAACCGACGACCTAAAAAATAACATCGGCGTTAGAACAAGACACCGGACGAAGCTTTGTTAGAAAACAATTTGCATTACCGGTAAGCGTTTGCCATTCAGGAATACACGAACGCCGTTGGTAGTGCCTGCAACGTCGTACGCCCGACGTGACATGATTGACACGATGTCATCGTTTAGTGCCTCCATGCCGAATCGTTGCAGATCTGGTGTAAACGTAACGCACGTGAAGTCATCTTCTATGCAGTCCGCGATTGTTGGCTTGGACGTTTTCTGCATGTTGTTAGTCCAAGTCTAAATTGCGGCAGTCTCAAAATTTTAAAGACCTACCAAGTAATACAAACCTTTACAAAAACTGCGTGTGAGTCTCGTGAAAGGGGCTTAGAACAAGATAGTTATTACTATCATCCTACTAAAGTCTGCGAATCTGTTAGAACGAAGCTCCTCAGCATAGTTATATATGGTACGTTAATGAAATTTGATCTCAAGTTTGTACTGTGTGCCGATCATTGATGGAGCAAAGATCATATTCCTAATCGAAAGCACAACTGTGTCCAATATGGTGTTCTGGCTTTCATACAGAAAATTCAAAATGTAAAATAAACATTTTTTTCGAGATATTGCCTTTATATCAACGATTACGGTATATTTATAATTCTTTTCGTTTAAAATACTGTCATCGTAACAGCATGTGTGATAAAATATTAATTTTGTGCCTGATACGTCTGACATCAACACTACGAAAGTATCAGAAGTGTTTACCTGTTTGAACTTTTTTTTATATTCTTTACAAGAAGTTTCGACGGTAAACTTTTTGCTAAAGATGTTGCACAGCTTGGCACCGAACCCATTTCTTCCTCCTGCAAAAACAGCTCGCTAGATCTGTCGTTCATGAACAAAACCTGAACAATTCAAACAAGACGGCAACAACTTACCAGTGACCTTTCGTTGACTATCATCGTAATTCGATGAAGTAAGCAGCGTGCCAAAGATCAACTCCGGAACGTAAACCTTTTCGTCCTTGTGCTCGACTACCGGGATGCCTTTGCCGTTGTTCCATATGCTGATTTCGTTGTTCTCTCTGAAAACAGTAACAGTTGCATTCCGCATCCAAATCTATAAAAGATGATTAATGAAACTCACCGGCTGATCTTCACCTTTATGCAATTCATGTTTTTATCTCGCTGTTTATTGTCCGCTGCGTTGACCAAAATTTCATCGAAAATTTTATAAAGGCCTGGGACAAAGGTCACATCCTTATTGACCATATGATCATTTTCAGCGTCATAAACCCACATGGTCTAAAAAAGAAAAATTTTTCACTGTGAAACAGTTTTAGTGGTTAATTAACTGAACAAACAAATCAATAGACGTTAGTGGCTAAGTTAATATCTTATTGGTTTACTATCGGTCAATGCGCATCATTTGCATTTTATAAGTTGAAAAGCGATGAACTGCTTCTAGTTACAGGGTGGTTCAATTTATTATACCAAGAAATCTGAGCTGTTCAAAATGAACAACGGCAGAGAAAAACTCCATATTGTCTCCTCTAACGTGTGGACTCCGAATGGCGTTAGAAAGCTGAATAATGTCGTGTGAACTGAGGAGCGACAAAAGTTTGACATCCTCCGGATATCAGAAAAGTCAGTAACCGAAATGCCTGACCAGGACAAGTAGCAGCTGGTGAAAAATTAACTGTTTTACTGCCTTAACAATGAAGACAACCGTCGTGAAGCAGTAGTGGCTATTCTTCCCTCCCCTAAGGAAGCAAAGCCGCATGTATTCGTAGAGTACACGAGCAACCGACTTCTACTCCGTCTGAGGACTTCCTTCCTGTATATAGGAGATCATCTAATAGGGACAGCTGTAGCTGTTGAACTGCCCCTCTTCACACAACGATGACAAACAACAGCATCGAAGAGCAAATGTTAGAAAACAAACACGCAGTGAAAAACGACACACACCGTTTTCAGTGCATTTGCACATCTGACAAGATTAAACCACCCACACGGTTGCAAGGAAGCCCACTGTACACCAACATCCATATAGTACACATTTTAGTAAAGATTACTACCAGTCGTTCAGTGGCGAGGAGTGCATATACAGAGTATTCGAAGCAAGAAAATGACGAGTTCGTCTACTGGACAATATCAATCACCGGTGAGGCAGTAGGTGTTGCAGCAGCATGCTGATTAGCACATATTACAGCCCATCTTGTTCTGCCTTAGAATAGCTCTTAATGTTAAACTAGGAAGTCGCAAGTGGAATGCTGATAGTCAACGTTCTTCACTACAACGAATTAAAAGTTATTCAAATCTGCTTCACTCGTCTAACAGCTTCTTGAACCACCGTATCCCGCAAGCAAGGTGAGCTACAGATTCAATTTAAGAATGCTCAAGCGGCCAATGTTCAACAACCTAAACTCTTACCTACTCTCTGAGGCTTCTAACTTGCGCCGAAATTTCTTTTATCTCTCACATTCAAAATATCAGTAAACTTCAATGCAATGCATCAAACTGGAAGAATCCATTAATAAACAAAATTAAACTACAGACTCACTTGGGTCTCTGGCTCTACCGAACCGATATACGTATCCGGTCTGAGCAGAATATGCTCCAACTGCGACTTTTTCTGATATATCTTTTCGATGGCAAGTTTCTTGGTACCCTGTGAGGTCGCATTTTCGATCGACTCGAAAACTTGCAGTGGGTCGGAGTGAGACAAGTCAGCAGCACCATTGACTCCTGCAGTTTTCGACGTAGCTGTGGATTCTCCAGCGATTCGAACCATTCTTTTAGCAAGCGTTGAAAACAGATGTCTATCCAGCCGATATTGCTGCAACTTCTAAAAGAACAGTACTCTTTGAAATCATTTATCAAAACCCGAGCAACAACACTATTTTCAATTAAATCAGATTTGCTGTAGCAGTAAACAGTACTGGAAGTATGGCACAACAAGGTTTATTCGGCAAAAAGCAATGACGAAAACCCATCCTTTGCCTTCCGGTTGAAAACTTCGAGATATTCTGCGTAAGCAATGTCATTTTTTAGCTGGCCATTTGTTAACTGCTGCTGATGTCGCTGTTTCAGTAGAAGACCGTCATATCAGAACCGTCTGCGACAACAAGGAAAGTTTAAAGGTGTCTAAGATTAGGCCAAGACGGTGGTAGCGGTTTATCAACCTAATACACGGGTATTTCTTGTTTTTCTGAAATCTATCATGTTGTTGCTCCGTCTACGGAGCTACACAGTTTTACATGAGAACTATAAAATGTATAAAAACACGCCTAATTCATACACAACGAAAGAAAACTGGTCAATCAGGTAATTAACGAGTATCGACGTTCCGGCTCATGTTTCACGGGCCTTCATTAGAGTGGACAGGGCTGGTTTTCGCACTTCTTTCTGTGGTCCGCAACGTTTGGCGCCAAACTTAACAACTGCCGCGGACCATAGAACGAATTGTATTTTTATACATTTTTTAGTTCTCAATATGACCACCAACGCAGGAACGAAATACTCTATCTTTAGAACCCGATATACCTGTGTAATTATTGCATATGCGAACAGCCATACATCTGCTGCCTTCGAGCCAACAATTTATAATGCAAAGCATAGTTAATTTCATTCAAACAGCATTTTCTTACGTTTTATAAACTCAAGTAAGGCTCATATACAAAATAGCTTAAAAAGGAATATTTCAAAGGCCGGAAAAATTTATTATAAGCGAAGGCTTCGGAACAAAGTAGTCATCTCTTTTCAACCACAACAACGACAAAAGTACTCTCAACTTTCATTTCAGTTACTTTACTCATTTGTTTGTGCAATAAAGTTACTTAGTCGCTAAAATAAAAATTTTATTTAGCAAACTCATAATGTAGCATTTTTGCAGTTAATCATCCTTGAAGACCACAATTAGATTTCATAACGGGAACAAAGGATTCCAGAGCACAGCTCACAATATTGAAACAGAGACCTAAGCTTTATTATAAGCTGCCAGATAAAACTAGAATAAAATGCGGTCATATTAAAATATACAGGAGATGCAAATTATTCAACAACCACAAGTGTGTTTAACTTCCTGCAAAAACTATATTTTAACGCACCGTCATTTGATTTCTAACATATATAAGACCTCAAACAGTTGCATAACCCCAAAAAATTTATTTGATACGGGCGCAACTAATTAGCAGGTCAAAGGTTAAAAATAAATTACTGTCGCACAAAGAATGCGTAATACACGGCTGTCTTGCTTTCTGAGGCATAAAACCACCAGATGGCCAAATCTTAGACGATCACACGATTGATACCTCTCAGATGACTGGTAGCATCGAAGCACAATATGAGGAATTCCTTTGATAAAACCAACTAGCACAAATCTGAAAATTTACCCCGCGCTCCTTAATTTCGAAATCCCCTTGTACTGCCTGCCGTCATTCCCCAAAAAAACAGAAAGAAAAATCAATAAAAATCTTTTCAAATATGTGAAACTAAGTCGCAACAAACAAATCAGAAAAATACGTGAACTAGTTGCAAACTAAAATTTATCGATGAATGCCTATTGCAATCGAACATAAAAGAATGAATAAGACTAAGGCCCGAAAATTTTAGTTGCGAATTGTTTCGTCGAAACCCGCCAAATTGCACGTTTTTTAGCCTTCGCTAGTATCAATTTCAAACAACTCAAAATACAAATGAATCAAATCCCAAAATCAATTCCGCTCACCTTGGTCGCTCGCCCGAAAGGGCAACTTTTCAAAAGACAAAGAAACTTCGTCCCGCTAATCTTCGAAACTGATCTACGCACTCAGCGATAAGCAATCATGTAAAAGATGACAGCGTACGAAATCTCGACATGGTTCACAACTCTAACTTTGGAGAAAAACATATAGCACGATGGTAAAATGGGAAGAAGAGACACCAACTACGATACCGAACCACTGCTTTGAATACACGAAGAACCTCGGAATCCCTCTAAATTTTCTTTCTACGGTAAATTCTAGGAATGCTACCTGCGCATTGCAAAAAGAAGTTCAGCGTTGCCGTAAACAGAGTAGATAAATTTCAAATTATTCCATTATAATGCACTATGCGAAAGTACACGAATTATTTGAATTAGTCAAGTGCCTTAAACTGAAAAAAGTCAATTTAACTCTGTTTGACTTTCAGGTTATAAAACCAATTTAGTGGCGACCAGTGGTATTGAGATCTTGTTTACCCTACCAACGCACTTGATTGGTGGAGCTATTCTAATGATATAGGACATTTGATATGGGAAAAATCGCAGATGCCATCGCAGAAAAGATCGTATCGCCAAGTAGATGGCGAATAAAATATTTTTTATTTATCACGGTTAGCAGCTACAAAATTTACTTACTGCCACTTCGCACTATTTGACGCAAATCGATTTCGCGGTATATTAACTGCTCTGTTACTGCTCGATGTTTAGGTATCACTAAAATATGAACGCAAAATGGTATCTGAGCACTGGCACTACCAAATATACTTCGCATCATTCTGTCATTTATGGTCACTTTGCGCTCATCACAAACGACATTTTAGGAACTGGCATCTATCATATGCTACCGCATAAAATTCTAAATTATTCGTACTGTCAAGTAGGTCAAATGACGAGCAATTCCTTTAAGACAGAAATTCAGCGTGATGAAATGCAAAGAATCAGCAGTTGGACATTAACAGCATGTTTGTAACAAGGTGACAGCTTTAGCCTGATCAAAGTTCAAGAGGATGATTACCATTATTCATCTGGCACGTTTCCGTTTAAAGACTGTGTCAAACATGTTGCGTTCTACCGAAACATGAGCTTATTATCCCTCCCCCCCCCTCCGCAGGTATTCTAAAATTGATGTCCAGCGAATAATAGCTTCTTCCCGGGAAATTTCAGAATTCCAGTGTTCTGCTGCTCCGTTGAAGTGCATTTAACTCTGTCTAGTCGATACCTTGGGGCCTCATCAGCTTATGTCTGCAGTTATAGTAAAGGAAATTTTTTAGCGTCTGACTGTTAGATCTCACTTTCAGAATCGTTTTTCTTAAACTATTTATCGTGCTATAATAATAGCAATCTCGCGTTATATTCCTTTACGTTGGAACAATTAACATCCCTGTTGCTTGCTGACATCTTCGTCTGTTTATTGTCAATAACTGTGTGAAGTCAGTATTGCATATCTGATATATTATTAAAGAATCTCAGCGTTACGTACGAGTGTTTGAGGAACATATGCTAAGCAGCCTCAGAACATGATGTCAATACCCGGGAAGTCTAAAATAGACCGCCTGATGATTGATACAGTATTCTTGATCTTGTCAGAATGTCTTAGTCTGAATTTGTTGACTGTTTATTTCACTGTTATTTGAAAATTTGTTTTCGGGCATTTTTTTATCTGCGACTACAAACAATTCTTTATCAACGATGATCTTTGTTTTTTGGTGCACTTCCATAAACAATAAAGCAATTTCGCGCTCAAGCTTTCTGCAAATATCCTACTAGATTTTCATGATGAGCGCGGTGGTTGAACTTTTGCAGCCGCTGGTGTTGCTGTTGCGATGTATGTGTATGTATTGTTTGTTTTATGCATGTAACTGCTTCTTAGAAGTTTTACCGAGTAGATTTCATTTCTTGAACTTGTGTCAGTTTACGTTCGTGTTCTTTAGGGTGCTTTGGCTATTCCTAACCGAAAGCCTAGAATTCTAATCGTTTTTTAAAATCATTATCAAAATCATGTCAAGTGTGTTTGACATTCAAGTAAAAATGCTTGTCACTAACAATAAATGCGTAGCATCTTTGTAGCAATGTATTGCTCTCTCAGAAGCCAAGAAATGCAGATATCTTAGCTGTACTGCGGTCTGGGCCAAGTGACAGAAATGATCGTGTCGACTTCGAAGCTTAGATGTCCGGTTCCATTCCGGAGAAGAAATAGTCTTTATCTTAATCACTAATTTTGTTGAGAAAGAAACTTCACCCTTGCCGTTTCGGGGCAGCCAATCGTGAAACGGATAAGAAACAGCTTACTTGCGAACAAAAGGGGTCTTGAGGAGTTCATGTGTGGTCTTACCACAGTAGTCGAGTGGTATGGCCATGCAAACCATTATCCAGTAAGTGATTTACTGTCCTGCATTAGTTTTGATATCCGACCATGGTTGATCCTCGGTAGAACGTCGTACTCAGAACCGGAAGGTTCCTAGGTTCGAATCCCGCACTGTTACTCCCCGTTCTTCCTTTCGAGATATATGAGTATCACTTCGTTTGAATGAAACAGGAGATTACACCTTATAGCAGGCACCGATCTATAGGAATGGCCTTAGAAAAGGACAATAATTCACTACAGTTTGGTGAGATAGATAGAGATTAACCCTGTATTTTGAACTTCATGAAAAGCAAGGTTATTCAAATGGCATTCGGTAGTAAAATTGTGAGGAACACCGATGTCCCACTGACTACAAAAAACGTTACTTTTTCTGATGTCGCCTAGTCTATATTTTTGGGTGGTTCTGAAATGTTTGAAGCTTCATATACTGTAATTTTTCATTGGAAATTAACGTGGAACAGTTTACCTAAAGTTTCAATTTGTTCATTATTCTTGACCCGAACCAAAAATGTTCTTCGTTTTGACTTCGTCGACTCAAGATTTGCGCATTACCTTGTTAAAAATCTTGGCATCCAATGATTTTATGCCTTTTATTTGAAAATTTGTCTTCAGAATAGCGATTATCTTAGTCGTAAGTTCTATGGAAAAAATCTTCAATGATAGGAAACTATTGGCTAATGACTTTCATCATAAAGGCTGCCCATCCAACGCTGTGCTGCTTGGGAAGAATACGTTGCCTATAATTAGTCGAGTTTCCGCTTTATATGATAGGAAAGCTGAACATTACGAAATTTCCAAACTATGCAATAATAAGAGAATAAATGTCTTTTCATCGTTGGA
>UZAM01008223.1:1315-19736 GCA_900618415.1 Soboliphyme baturini
AACGAGTACATAGACGTAGCTGATGTAAGTTGTGTAAGGTAGCTTTCGGAAGAAGTCGTGAATTGATATCTTGTGCTTTAGGGCCACATAACGGCTCCACCGCCTAGCTCTTCGTTTATGTAAGTTTGTATGGCTGTTGAAATAGGTTTTTGTTTAACTTAAGTGAATGAAATGAGTCATCGATTATAGCGAAGGTCCTCATTTGGAAACTCTGCACTTGTCCGAAGTGACGGTGAACCCTCCAAATGTGAAGGTGGGCCCGGAGGATTTCGAATTGCTACGGGTTTTGGGCAAGGGTGGCTATGGCAAGGTGTTCCAGGTGCGTAAGATCACCGGAAACGACGCGAACAAGATTTTCGCGATGAAAGTGTTGAAAAAGGCGACCATCGTCCGTAACCAGAAGGACACGGCCCATACGAAGGCGGAACGTAATATTCTGGAAGCGGTGAAGGTACTAATGCCTAAAACTTTTTACGTCATGCTTAAATTTTCATCGCAGTAATGCACATGCGATGTTTTGCTTGCGCAGAACGACGGCTTCGTCCTCCGCTGACTTTCATTTGTTACTTTGTTATAAAATAAATCTGAATTATGTTTGTGGGCAAACCACAACAAGGCTTTAAAGTTTAAAGTTCTTGACCCCGTAATTTCCTGTTTAAATGCAAATTCTTGAGTATAATTTCGAGTAGTGTTTCTGAAGTCTTTCCGCGTTACATTCTTGATTCTCGATGAGGTTTTAAGCGACTGTTGTACTTTTTGCGTTTTACCGACAATATTAATCTTTGTTAGTATCGAAGATTGTCGGTGAGAAATCAAAGCTTTTTGCATGTTAAGTACATGACACAGTGTGTTGATTCATGTGTAAGATATGAATTTGTTCAAATTACAGGTAGCGTATAAGTTTTGGTGCAGGACCAAGCTTTCGGGTGATGTTACTTCTCCCCCCTTCTCAACCGCAAACAATATAATGTACGGAGGTACGATAATATGAGATTGTTAAGGTGTAACTACAATTGCTCTTTGAAGTTAGCATAAATTTCGCCATTACGCAAAATACGAACAGCTTCATCTCTGTTCACGTTGATTTTGGTTCGTGTCTGTATGAAGAACATTCCAGCAAATAAACCCTCTTTGTGATATACAATCGTTGTTACTGTACTTGGATAGTTAAAGTCTGCGCTGCGTCTGGCAGAAACAGGGAGAATTGCTGCTGCTAGGTTTTTCCAACATGAAATGCATGCAATGAAAGCTGGTTTGCTTAGTGAAAGTTGGTTCGGTGCCGATAATAAATCAATCAAAGTTCATAAATGATCGAATATTAAAGAAAATTTGTAGTCAGATGTTGAAAATACTTGATGATTTTGCGCCTCACGATGAGTTCTGAGGATTGGATGGTTATACGTAGGAACATAGGCGACTGATGACGATTTTTCGCCTCTGTGACATTATCTGTATCTTCAAAAATTCTATCGTGTATCTAATGTAGAAGAAATGATTTTTCCCTGCATGACTATTTGCTATGTCTATTTATAATTGTACAGTTTCAGTATTTCTACACATCGAATTTCAGTCAAAATATTGTCCCCGTCTAATTACAGTCCAAACTGGTGATAAACTTGCTTGAGCAGGCATACCTTTGAAAGTCGATGGTTTTGGTGGCATAGTTTAAAAAGCTTTTTACATCAGATCTTTCTTCGCGATTGTATTTTATGGTGTGATTATCGTCATCTTTAGCAGGGTTGCAGACCTACAAGTTGTTGCTTGTGACTCCTGATATCCTCTTATCTAAACGTTTCACATTTTGATATTAGTAACAGTCGAAAGATTCTTTCTCGATAACAGATCTCCGTTTAATTTTCTTTGCCAAGTGATATGATGACTGCCAGTTTTTCCTCGCCATGTTTCGGCTTATAGCTCTACAGTTGTCAAGCCAGCGAAGCTTAATCGCTTACTTGCAGGTAGTCAAATAATCCCAACGTTTCGTCTCTGAGTAACTACGAGATTGGTTTGAGATTGGTCAGTGCAAGAATTTGGTCGTTCCTCATGATTCGGCCGATGGATGTTCAGCATGTACTCTAATAAAAGCTGGTGGAATGTTGAGTTGAAAAATTTCTTTCAGATAGAGCTGATAAATATTAGAATTAATTAATAAAGCGCTTGAAGAACTGAAGGGGCGAAGTAAAGCTGAATATGGTTATATCGTTTGATGCGTGAACTGTTCAAAATAACGTCATTTCAGTAATTACTACCAAGTTCACTTCAGGTTTGACTACTTAATCTGCTGCTGTTTGCCATTTTGACTACTGTTGCTTTATCGAAAGTAAACATGAAAACGTTGCTTTGAAAATGACAACCGTCGACTCCAACCGTAGGATCAGAAAGAGAATATGATGGGGCAGCAAGAGTTTTCGGCTGCATAAATTAAATTTATTTTTTGAAGGTAGCTTTTGCTAAGGAATTCCATTTTTCGGTAGTTAAACTAAAATAAAATACTAAACGTATCAAGTGAAAAAATTTGTGGACGGAGCAATCGGTGACGAAAGAAGAAAAGCTTCAGTCATGTCTGAAAACTGTAGAAGAATGGATGTTAGGAATTTTCCTCGTCGACCTTATCCTCAGCGCAGAAATCAGACTGCAAACCGTACCGAATGATGTCATCACATACAGCTAGTTGCGAAATGCGATGGGTTCTGTACGCAGCTCGGTTCACTAACAATTGATGATGACTGCTGTCTAGATGATTCCCACGTAATTGTTAACAGCTACTAGGTCACTCATAAGAAAAATATAGCGATTTCATCTCTGGCTTACAAGAACTATTATAGCCAAGGAAGGCCAGAATGAGAGATTAGCGGAATAAACGTTTGATCGGTGCAACCTCTCTGGTGGCTGAATACCGGTAACTCAAGCTGATCCAATGACAGAAGATAAATTACTGGAACAGAAAACATCAAAACTTCCTTCGAAAGTAAACTGAGCTCAGAAGAAATGGGCAAAGTTAAAACTAATACCTAAAGGTTGTATCTCCAGTAGCACGAGGTAGTCCACCTGGTGACGTCCTCTCAAGGTTCCCGCCCGCTAGAGAAAAAAATGCGACGACTTTATAATAAAACACTGAGTTCCATCCATTGAAAATTTTTCGATGGGCTCTCGTACACAGGTTATTTGTTATAACCGAGTATCTCGAAGCTGATTCGACGATCTTGAGGTATCTCCATAATTGTGCATGCATGTATGAATTGTGTCTCTGACAGGAAAGTCGTCACATCTGGCAGTCTAAGGTCCTTAGCTTAACATAACAGATTATTTGCAAATACATGCCCATTTACTTATGTCTGTCTACAGTAGATGATTGATAAAAATGATGCCGAAGAATACTGTTCGCCATAAAAGCAGTGTGGTTCTGGATAAGGCAGACCCCCTTATTGACCCAGTCTCTCTCCTTAATGGTTAGAAATGTATACATATACTACTGGGCATTCTGCTAGTTTACATATTATTTAAATACCTTTTCAAGAATGAGACACGGTTTCATCAGTTAACATTCGCCCCCTTCTTACTGACTGATTAGGAACCCGCCTTTAGCGATCATCAGTACGGTAAGGGTTGAATGACGAGTACCACTGTTTTGTGGCATGAATACCTGGCTCTGTCGTTATGTCATTGCACTGTATTGCAGTACAGACAGAAGAACGTGACTTTAGATCATGGTGGTTGTTTAAAACAAATAAAACGGCATCTGTGAAATGAAACGCGCCTCACCTTTTATCGAACCTGCTCAGCAGTATGCTTAAGCGAAGTTGTTTTCCATTTAATAAGGTGGTTCTTAAATAACTTCCTGTTATTCTAGAACAAAAATTTACATGTACAATGTCAGGGCCTCTGCTTGAAAAGCGTTAAGCATATCTTTGCTTTTCGACTTTTCAGACTTCAATACCAACTGCTTTCTGCCATTAGAAAAACAAGGAACGAAGATTATCTCGATATATTTGCACCAGAGTACAAGTCTGCAGTGGTTCTTCTTTTGTGGTATTAGATTTGTGGAATTTAATATATGGCATTCTTTCGTGGGTGATGGGAATTTGCCATTGGCACCAGCAATATTTTATTAAACCTGTGTGGTCATCGTCATCACCGTGATCACTGCGACGATCATCTTGGTGATGATGATCATGAACATTATTATCATTATGATCATCGTCATCATAACTATAATGGGCATGAACATAACTTTGATTGTCACCATAGTAGTGATGATGAATAAAATAATGCTCTTTTGTGACCGCCATGATGATAGTCATGATTGCTACGACTACAATGTTCATAATGGTGATAGTGATAATAAACATTATTGTGCTCATTATTTGTACAGGTTGAGTATCCCCTGTCCGAAATTCCGGAATCCGGAGTATTCCGAAATCCGTAACATTGTTCGAGCTCACTTTTCAGTCTTGAGTTATTTGAAATATCTTTGGATAATATGAACAACCGTCGTAATGCCCTTCCCATCAACTTTCCATCGACATTCATACCTTCGGATACCTGACCAATCAGAACAGAGCCTCCCTCCGTTCCTAGGGAAAGTCGGATGGTTAAGCGATATTGGAAGTTTTCGACGTCCCATTCGTGCGCACATTTTATCACTCATTTTTTCTTAAGGGTTAAAAGGGAGAACTCTATTTTCATGCACGCTTTTTATTATGGAAACAGCCCGTTAATTAGTAATTTTCACCCTATCTTCTTTCCTATTTCTCAGCCCCCTCTGTTGCAATCTGTATAAGGTGTATAGAAATGTCTTTCTGTACCTGATTATGTTGTACTGCAGCGAAACCGTTTCAGTTTGTGGAATAATACTTTCTTTTTCTTGTTATCTGTAACGAGCTGCTACGTCGCTCTCAAGAATATCCGTAACTTTACTCGCAGCAGACAGCCATTTGGGATAGGAACTCATTATTTTGGGCCATAAATATTTTTATTCAAGGGAAGCAGATTCGTTATTTTTGTGTTCAGGTATAGAATTTGGGTTAGAAAACGTGTTAAATGGTTTTTAATAGTTTACAGAATTTTGTGACCCGTTATGAGTTAATTGATTCCAGTTTCCTTATAAGCACGCTTCTACCGAATGGGACGTTCCTGTTTCTTAACACAGCTGTGTCTTGGGTGTAGAGTAAAGCGTCAAGCATTGTCATAGCGAGATTTCTGTAACTACCGCCAATTACTAATTGCCAATTTCTCTCAATTTTCTTGAACTCCACCTTATCATGTATTCCAAAATCTGGAAGAACCCAAAATCTGAAATTAATTTTTGTGCCAAGCGTTCGGATTAGGGATACTCAACCTGTACAATGATGGTAATCATAATTATGGTCGCTGTCGTCACCGTCATCATTACTTTTGTAATCGTCATAAATGTGGTTAATATGAAGATAACTATGTCATTTTGTTGGTAACGGTGAACAAAACACTGTTTATTATCATAATCGCCATGATGATTGTCATAACTTTGTTCATGATTATCATAGTCATGATAAAACAGTTTATACCGTTAGTTAAACACATGCTGTGAAGATGGAATGCATTGAGAGGTTCGTTTGAAGCCAAGAAGCCTGTTACGCGATAGGCCACCGTATTGCTGATGTCATCAAACGTGAACCTGACTTGAATTCCGTTAGTGTTATTGTTACGCGTTTGGTGGCAGTGGAGCAGAATTAAGTCCTCTATCTTTGCGCTTTGTAAACGAGGGTTCGTACCGTAGTATAAAATTTTCTTTGTTTAAACTACTAAGTCCATTGAGTACAGAACGCAGTCACTTGTGTTCATCCGTTGCAGCCAGTCGACAAACGGATAGCAAATGGCTGATTTGCGAACAGCAGAGGCAGCATCATTTTGTGATATGATTTATACCAAGGAATGGGAGCCCGGAGACCATCTCTGATGCATACGCTCTATGGCTGCAATTATTTTTGACCAACCTTACACTTAAATCAGGCAACCTGGTATGATCAAGGAATATTATAGCTTAAAATAGCTTATCTAGTACAAATAGAACCACGCTTCTACTTGCCATAGTTTTCGTCAGCTAATTTACTGATTCGTGGTGACTCATCGTATACATGGCGAATCTTGTAATAATCGTGTTAGAATTGTTGTAAACGTGTTTACATCCGTTGAAGCATGCGTGTATATGACGGTGCTTGTTCATCTGATACTGATTTCAGTTTAGTCCTCCTTGTAACGAACTTTTCTAACAGTTTCTTGCCTTGAGTGTTGTTTTTAACACAGTATTTTGGACGCAGTGGTAGAACGACTTAACAGGACTAATAAACGTTTGCTACCTCCTACATTTCGACCGTACAGTAGCTGTTTTTTGCAGGTAAAAAACTAATCCTACACAGCGGCTATACAACACGACTTATGTTGGGTAAACGAGATCGTAGTGGGCTCCCTGTTCGTTGGTATGCAGTAGCAGTTGACTAGTAATGTGCCCTTATTTCTAATAGTCAGCCAAAAATATTACCATTCTCTGGTTTATGATAAATCCCCAAGGTGTGGATAAAGAATGAATGATTGAAAAATAGTTTACTGTTTGCATGGGATCGCCAAAGAATTCTTTTTTTCAGCAAAGCAAAATAGAAAAGCAGAATCCGAAATTTATATATGTCACAGAGCAGAATTGCACTTCCGACGCTTCGGACTAACAAACTGAAGTATATTACAACAAACGAACCATGCGTGAAATAATTATAAGCATAAAAATTTTAATAGAAACAAACTAGAATAAGACTGTCGTATTGAACAGATTCAAGTTTTGTTGTTTAAAGTATGTAAAACGTAGCAAAACGCGCGTTGAAGCTGAGATTTAGCAGATCTTCGGTATAATTTTGTGCTGGCAAAAAACCGATGTACCTGGTTCTAGTTGATAAAACTTGTGACTGACATTTACGAAAGTCTGTAGAGCATGGATGACTGCTGTTGTACAGAACGATGTTCTTACCCATGCAAGTACAGTGAGAGATCGTTAAATCAGCCACGTACCTCAAGTAGTCATTTGTGAAAAGCCACTGGGTTTAGCGGTCATTTCTTAACGCAAATGTGAATAAATTGGTAGTGTGCATTAAAGAAAAATTTTTGATGACATCTTGTGGCGCTTGAAAGTTTTTCAGATGCTTTACATAAAGTCAGTTCTTAGAAACACCTAATCATAAGTGATTGATTGTACGTTTGCGTGTCAAGTAAATTCAGACGACAAAAGACTAAATATTTGACAGATTGACATGAGGCTAATTGATTGCTGTGGATGTGATGAAAAGTTGGGAGTGTTGAATTGTTCGTATTTCTCCTGATGCAGACCCATTCTGTAGTTTTAGATGAGTTTGAAAGAAGACCATTATTAGAGAAAGGATATATACTTCCGACACCAGTCACAGTTCTCCGACTATTTCACAAATCACAGTGTTCAGGAAGTTTATTGACTCCGGCTATCTTATATTCACTTATCTAACGTTTAAATGTTTGAAATATCTTTCCAAAATAAATGCAATTACATTTATTGCAATTCATAACGATAAACAGCGTTTTTATACAAGTGATACTTACGATTTTTTATGTCACTTATAAAGTACTGAGCCTAAAGTTAGAGAACCACTGTACTTTTTTGTATACCGGAAGCCCACCCAATTCAATAGGCATTTAAATCCGGTTTCCTGCACTCCTCATCAGTCTTTATGTTAATATTCTGAAGTTCTTCCTTGTTATAGAGCTCTTAAGTGTTTGTTGTGAAGGAATTGAAACAGTTTTTTGTTTCAGTTCATGATAATGGCCATGCTCGTCATTTAATTACATTGTTATTTAACCATGAAAAGTAAGGGCCGCTTCATCGAATGATGTTAGCAATTCAGTCACTGTTTTTTTATTCCTGAATATAAAAGTTCTGGGAAGATCTGTATTGGCTCTTGAATCTGAGTGTTAGTGCTGAGTGAATTTTCGATGTCCTTGTAGTAGATTTGCTTAGGCTGTGGATAATTGCGTGCACAGTATGTGTTCATGGTTATAGTAAGTAGTTTTCCTTCAAACCATAGCTCCATTCTTGTGCTTCCACGTCTGTTAATATTTCCGCTGATACACTAATATTAATCATCACAGGAGTTTGCTAGTTTATGGATATTTTGGAATAGTCAACAGGGAATTTTAGTAATAATCAGCAAACTACCCTCTTTTAAATTCTGATCACATTTTTACAGAGCTGTTTGAAATTTGTCACCTAGTTCTGCTGTGTACTTTCGATTTTTCTATAACTTTACGTCATGGAAGGTGCGAATTGGTTAATCAAAGCTCAGTGCCGTTCTGCTTCAGAGTAAGCTATTGTATTGTAGAGCCCGTTCATCGTCGACCTGATGTATGCCTTTCAAACTGGTGGTAAACTCTATTTGATCCTTGAGTATCTGAGCGGCGGAGAACTGTTTATGTACCTGGAACGCGAGGGGATCTTCATGGAAGACACAGCGTGGTACGGCAACAGAGCTGATTTCGTCATCGTTTTATCTTCCTACTTGTCTCCTTTCAGCTTCTACTTGTCAGAGATCATCTGTGCACTCGCGCACCTTCATCGCGGCGGCATCATTTATCGTGATCTTAAGCCGGAAAACATTCTCCTGGATTCGAAGGGTAACACGACGCGAGGTGTGACTGACCTGTTCGTTGAATATTCTCTGCTGATCCAGGTCACGTGAAACTAACTGATTTTGGTCTGTGCAAGGAGTCGATCGAGGGTGACGCGATGACCCATACGTTTTGTGGCACCATCGAGTACATGGCACCGGAAATACTTATGCGAACCGGTCACGGAAAGGCGGTCGACTGGTGGAGTCTCGGTGCTCTTATGTACGACATGCTGACTGGCGGGGTAAGTCGCTCTGAAGCTCTAATCAATTTAACTTTTGAAAATATGTCAGTTTTATGAAGAGTCGTAGAATAAGAAAGTGTTAGGATTACCCATACTTCATGTTAATTAAATATTTAATTTTTGGCATAACGTTGTTTGATCTACTTTAATTACTTTTTGTCCACGCATGAGTTTCAGAATTTCTACTATTTAAAAATTTAATGTTTGAAAATTGTACGTTACTTAGCTAAAATTTGATTTCAGAGCATATTTTAAGAATCCACTTTTTGGCACCTGCGTTAATTACTATTTCACACCGTTTTAACATTGTTTAGCCTCCATTTACGGCTGAAAATCGCAAGAAAACGATTGACAAAATATTGAAAGGAAAATTGTCGTTGCCTCCATACCTAAGCATTGAAGCTCGGGATCTTATAAAAAAGGTAACCGATTTTCTTCTCATTTGTTGTTGCTCCTAACTTGTTCATAGCTCCGTTAAAAGAGCTGTTGTTCAGAGCATTTAAACACTGTGTACAATACATTGTATTTATAGATGGTTTAACTACGATCGCCAGATAACTTAACTTTTCACCATAACAATGATCTGCAGTAACATATGAAAATGCTTGTAAAAGCCTGAAATGTGTTAAGAATCATATCGTTTTACGTGAGAAGAACCGAGTCTCAGGACCAACCTGTCTGTGTTCAAATCGATTCTCGTTCCTATGCTAAGGTTTATTTGAGTCGTAGGCCGCGGCTGATAAACTTTAATCTTGGGTACAAGCGGCTGAAACAGGCTTTCTGGTGCAAATACTTCCACAATGGAGAATGAAACGCCTACCGAGCGGCTGAAGACCCCGAGGACGACCGAGAGGAGCGTTGGTACCTATATACGGAAGGATTTTGCTGCAGACTCGGATTATTTTCTGCTTAAGTTCAAATGCTGCCACAGAATCAGGAACGCTGCAGATACTCTCTGACGTATTGGCCTCCGCGACAAAGGATAGACGGCTATAGAACCTGACTGACATTTGGCCACCAGTTTGCAGGGTACCTTGACCACTGTCCCTATAGGATTAAATGACCGGTGGTCGTTTGGTCGTAACCTATTTCACATCCCATCCCTTCCAGTCACGGAGGAGATGCATTAACCCTTGGCAAACCGGTGATAACGTGCTAAATTTCAGGCACTCGAACCCTGCTTTAGAATTTTGCTGCAGAGGCACTGTTGATGAAGTCGGGATTAGCTTGCTACTTAAGCAGTAGTTGAAGATTTCTAAACAGCTGAAATTTATGAATTATCTCACGATTTATTGACCATATGTCTAACGCCACAGGTGTGCCCGCTAATACATTATTTATCCCTTTACTGCCCTGAAAGAATGGCGATTGCATCAGGTTACGCATGTGCTGAAACGTCCACCGAATGACATTACTTTCATGGCAGTGAATGCTACCTTGATCTTTTAAAACCTGGGACAAGGTAAGACCTTGTGGGACACTGTTATAACCGCAGCTGAAAGTCCATATTTACCGGCAGTGTAGTGGTACAAATGTTGGAAAAAGTCTTAAGTTGGTGAGGATGTTCCGCTTGCTCGACAGAGATGGAAAGCACCAGTCTGGAACGTCACTCAAACGTCTGTTTCAATGGTGGCAAGAGTCGTAAAAACAGCAAAATCGAAGCCCTTGTTTCACCTGAAGCAGCTCTCATAACCTGTTCATTCTTTAACGTAGAATAATATTTTAAAGAATAATGTGATGAATATGGTCTGACTTGCACGTGATATGTGGCACAAAGCGTTTTGAAGAAATACTACAGAAAAAGGCAGAATGGGTAGAAGAAATGGAAAACAAAACGGAGGGGAAAAATTAGCGATATAATAGCATTATTAGGGATAGGACTCCAGTTCTCTTTGAAAGACATATTTTAAATTTTTTGGCCGGACCGGAGGATTTGATATTGTCAGATTCCTGACATACGACAGGCTACATTCTACGGTCTTTAGGCGCTGTAATCAGTTCTCTGTGTTATCAGTTTTAAATTATATAATTGCAGAATGTTTTGCCTGTTCATCTTCGAAGGCTGCTGTGTCTTTCTTCACAGAAGTTTTGACCGGTTTTTCTTCATTCCGATGTATATTTTTTGATAATCTTTACAGTTTATTTGGTTAACTGCCCAGATTTGGAGTGAATACTTCATTGTTAAGGGCATGGGTGGAAATAAATGCCCGTTAAATGGTAAAGATATAGTTTTTGTTATGTTGTGCAGGAAAGTGAAGGTTATAATTAGGATGTGACAGATGGCTGTGAAGAATACTGCTATTGCGATGAAAACTTGTAAACATGTATAAAATTTTCAATTTTGTTAGAAGAAAATAACTCTTCGGTGCATACTGATGAGCAAAATACTGAAGTGCGGGTGAAAGCTGCTGAACTGCAGTACTGTGCTAGTCAGTTGTTCGTACGCCGGAGTATAACAAGTGTCGAGTGACTCACCGAAGGCCAGATTTCTGACTAAGTTACTTATGTTTATGAGGTTGCATATGAGCGGTAGGAGCGCCAAAAATACCTTTCTGTTGAACGCGCGGTTGATCTGGTGGATAAACTTATGTGAAATGCCTCTAGTTTTGCTTTTGCTCAAATATCACGGTGCGTGACCTACTTAAATGGTCCCCTATTCAGTTAGGACCTAGGAGGCGTTGCAGTACGCAGTGTAATCTTGTCTTGGATGACTCATTCGTTATTTGACATACTCGAGCGTATGAACCGCTTATGTTGCTGATGTTGGGGATTTGAATACAAAGGATAGTTTTCGAGAAGATGTGGTAGAACAACATGCGTGTTTCTTCTCCGAATTTGTTGATGAGGTTTTACCACCGTGACGATGTTATATAATTTAAAAAGACTTAGGTCTCTGAAGACAGTTTCATTCCGCTTCCGAGTGAATCCCAGTAGGGAAAATTTAGAGAAATACAGTTATTTCTCGATTTTTTGGCGGTCTTGACTTCTTAACCATTCGTGTTCTCTTCGCTTACCATATACTCTTCTATTGCTTTATATTTTTGTATTTAAAGTATTATTCGATTTCGTCATAAATTTTGTTGTCCATGCTTCATCGACGCCTGTATCTGCTTGCAGGCAAATTTTTTAAAATTTGATTTCGTAGTTAGCGATTGTCGTTTCAGCTTTTGAAACGTCACGTACAAAGTCGTCTTGGCGCAGGACCGGAAGACGCTGAGCCCATTAAGAGTCATCCGTTTTTCCGGAACCTTATTTGGGACGCGGTTCAGGCTCGATCCTTGGAACCTCCTTTCAAGCCAAATATCGTAGTTCTATTGCTTATAACCGCTGCTATGACGCGTGAATGTATTTTTTTCTCTTCGAAGGTTTCTGACGAGGATGCCAGCCTGTTCGATACCAGATTCACAAAGATGACCCCTGTTGACAGTCCATGTGATTATTCGCTGTCGCGAAGTGCAAATCTAGTCTTCGAAGTAAGCATTTTAATCTTTTACTTCAGTCGTTGATCTTCAGGCGATATTTTCTCTCCACGTTCAGGGCTTTACGTACGTCGCCCCTTCCGTCTTAAACGAACTCCATAAACCGAAATTAGTAAAAGCAATTTCACCTAGAAAAGTCAGACTTTTAAGCGACGAATTTTCAAAGGCGTCCGAAACCGAGGCAGAATATCCTGAGGCAATGGACGTCATTTCCGCTGAACAGAAGTATGCTTTTATTTCTGTTATTCTGTGAAACGTTCATTGTAAGCTAGTGCAGCGTTGCTATTATCCGTCAGTTTACCCCTACTGTCGTGAAGCGAAAGCGATATGGTCACTTGTATATATTACTCTACCACTTCAAAACAGTAGTCCATGCGTACCGGTATAGACTGAAATTAAGTCGCAGTTCACTCCATAATTCAGTTTAATTCAAGCCTGAATACTGCGTTTTTACTGAATTGCTACGAATCCTACCCGTAACGTTAAGCTTCAGCATTATCTTCTGCGTGTTTAAGTTTACACCGTGGCTTTTATGTAGGCCAAGACTTAGACAGTAATGCGGTGAAGATTATGCGTTGTCAATCCGAACTGAAAACAAATTAGTCCCAGTCCATGCCGATATGAACAGAAATGCAGTTTATTTTGATTTTACTCTGGTGTGGCCGGATTACCCATTTGAACTCAATGTTATGTTAGCAGACCTGACAGAGAAGACCGCTTTTATTCATAATTACTGCCAATGTATTGGTAAAATCATACTGGCCATCCTCAGTACAATCAGTCATTCAAATCAGCAAAATCCATTTGCCTTACCGATGTTCCTTCGCTGAAACGTTGCCAGTATAACGTAAGCTTTGATGTAAATCCTGCACTGAATCTGCGAAACCGAATAATAAACATATCGAAGAAAATACGTAATCCAAACGAGCCTTCAAAAGCATAAGGTTGCTCTGCTATGCCAATCCCAGTTACACGTCTAGACATTTCCGAGATACTTCCATGATGTTTCCTGCTGAACTCCTGTCCTTAATTGTATCTTATGATCCGAGGCTGTCATCAACCATCAGTACGTTATCTTAAGAGACAATCACTTACTTCCATGTGCTCGTACGCATTTATCTACGTTTGAACGAAGAAAATGACATGTATTTCAAACGATGAATTTTTGACATAGTATGCAACTGAGCTGGAACAACAGACCGTTTATGACCTTTTGCTACTGCGCATTCTTCTCGATAGGAAGGAAACAAATTAATATTTAGAAGTCAGAATGAGTAAACCCATAGAAATTCACTTGTATTAAGTTCAAGAAACTCTGTTTTCTTAGCCATTAAAGTTGCGCTCAACGAAAAATTGAGTATGTTCATTTTCTGTCAAGCATTTCTCAGTAACATTTATTCATCTATCTTCTGTACGATAGGCAAGGGAAACTACAAAAGTAACTCACAACAAATATTAATGAAAATGAGTAACAGTATGTGAAATGTTTATGCTATTTTTTGAAGTACTTAGGGCTGACATTGAGGCGCTTGCTTTAGGTGTAAGCAGATTAGGACTGGTTCGTAATGTCCTTTCAGAATCTTACTGTTTGATGTAACATAACTCTTATAGTCTTGTTAAGAATAAAGTGTAAATTTTACGCTGAGATGATATCAAGTAGACACTAATTTGTTATTTAATCAAGGACACTTTAATAATTCTTAATCTTTATTTTCATTAAATTTTCTTTCCCTTTAGTTCAGTACCTCCTTTTCCCCTTGTTTTTCTTTTTTTTTCAATTACCTACTTTTCATCTCGTCACCTTCCTCACCTTTTTCTTTTTGTTGTACCTACCCATTTTCGTTTTGAATTTCGTTATCTTCCTATTTTTTCTTATTTTTCTTTCAGTCTTTTTTATACAGCCAGTTGTTGCATCACATTATTTCTGTTCTGCATGTTTCTTTTCATCATTTCTCATCGTTTGCCATTTTGACTACTTCATTCTTCATAATTTTCTGCCTCCCCTTTATCTGTTACTGTTCTTTTCTTCATATTTGTGTTTTCTATTTCAATTTTTTCCTTCCTTTTTCTAATTCCTCATGAGTTCTCTTGTCACTCCCTTTCT
Source organism: Soboliphyme baturini (assembly GCA_900618415.1). Classification (NCBI taxonomy): domain Eukaryota; kingdom Metazoa; phylum Nematoda; class Enoplea; order Dioctophymatida; family Soboliphymatidae; genus Soboliphyme; species Soboliphyme baturini. The sequence goes on from UZAM01008223.1 coordinate 15,801, forward strand.
CACTTTCCTGTTCGGTTTCCTTTATTTTTCCATATTAAATTCTTAAAGGAATTTAGGTTGGACGTTTTCTCTTCAGCACTTTCATATTCGAATATAGTTTCTGCTGTGATTCCTAGATTTCTGTTTGATTCTTTAAAGGTGTTAGGTTACCGTTTGATATGGGAGCATGTAATGTTCTCGCCAACCCTACGATAATGCGTTCCTCTCAACAAGCGTTGAGGTAACGTAACGACAGTTAGAATAGAAAAGACTTTATGTTGGCCAAAGCGTGACTCCACCCTTATTACAGATTCACTGATGGGGTGTTTCTAGCTTCCTGTATCCCTTGCCTTTTAAAGGCAGCTGAATAACATATTTATCGATCGTGCCATCTGTCATCGAAATTCTTGCCTTTTGTCTATAGAGTAAAGGATCGAATAACCATCAAACGATTCAGATGCAGAAATTCAAGAATTTACTTCAGTGTTTTGTGGAAAGAAACCACTAACTCCGAAATGACTTAATTGTCACATACTCTAATCATATTCTTATCTGTTGAGCAGAGTCAAAGAAGAGATCTGGTTATTCGAAATTGTTGCTTACAGCGATTTGCTACTGTTCGTAAACTCCTACAAAACCAGGTGTTACAGTGTCACACCGCTCCCTTGCTTGTAGTTGTGTAGAGGATCATTTAAGTGATAATTATTCCGCGGTACTTGTGCACCTGCTGGGAAAGTTGAACTATTTGGTTCCTCATTGTGACTTAACAAGCAACTTCTTAGGAGCTGATTAACTCCCTAAATGTTACCGCATCAGTGACAAAGTATAGTTCCGTACCCCAGAATATATTAAGTAGATCATTATTCTTTCAAGATTAGACGATGTCAATAAGGTCTATTAATTGAGTACTGACGCATGGCTCGATCGAACTCAGAGTTCAAAAAAGCTGCTTCTTCTTGCTTGAAATTACAAGTTCGTGTTATTAGCCTGCCTTGTTTTTTTCGATTGCGTGTATTATCTATGTTTCTGTGTTTCCTGTTGAACCCTAGCATTTTTATGATGTTTTTCTAATAGCCGTTGATTTAGGTAACGAAGGTTCCTATCTGCGAATCATTTCCTAACCAGTTCCATCCGTTTACACAGCAACATTTAACCAGCTTTTTTGTCACTTAACCACTAATGATTAGCAAGGCGAAATCCATGAATTCGATCATGCGTATGTATGATTTACGAATATATGTTTGAAAATGTTCTTTTCACACTCTACAGTATAAGTGGTTCAATATTTGCGCAATGTGTTGTGTATTTGAATATCAAGATATAAAGATTTGCATCTAATCGCAGTGTTGTCTTTGCAATCATATAGTTTCCATTTAATATTATGTATTTTACTGCTTCATGATGAATTTGTGCCTTGAATTGTTGCATTTTATTGAGCGCGTACTCAACGGGACGCGTGAGGTTTCCGCGGTCCAGTTCTGTTTCGTGATTGTCATAAAGTTTTACGATCCGTTGATACTGTTTTTTGACGTTTTACGCATCTGATCTTTTGTCAATCGATTTTTTAACCTCGTTCTTCCGTCTTTGAAGTTGCTTCGCATTCTTTTTTTGAAGCTGTTCGATTAATTACTGAAATTCGTTGGACGAATCGTCTACGGACGCCGGAACATATAAATGTGTAAATCTTTTACTACCATTCTGCCTCTGTATCGTACAATGTGGCTGCATATGTTTTGTTGTGCACCCGTCGTAACAGCGTTATTGTCTACTGTATTAGGAATTGCACAGTGTGAAAACACTATTTGTCGGTAACCTTATCGCAAAACATTGCTCGTTTAGGAACCAACCATATTTCGTAGGAACCTGTTATATAATAGGAAAAGTCTATTGTTATAAGTTGTTGTGGTGTAGTTATGTTTGCATCAAGTTGCATTGCTGATTTCAAAATTAAATCTTGACGGGAATAGTTGGTTAATGCGTTCTTATATCTAAACTTTCGTACTTTAAATGTAATCGACAGTAAATTGACTATCACTTCCGTAGCTAGGTCGCTTTCCAGTTGAGCTTGTCTGGGCGAAACATTTGCAGCTGCTATGGATGCTAGAAATCAGCTGCTTTTCATGGATTCTGAAATGAACGTCAGTGACAGTTGAAATAGTTGCTCATCGCTTTTTGCTTTTATTCGTTCATCTCTTTCAGTATCCACTATTTGTTCTCAATCAGGCAGCCTTCTCGATAATCATGGAAATTCAGTATGCTTCATGGAACAGATTTTCAGGTATACACTGCAAGTTACTTTATAGCGCAAGAGGATTAAAGTCTTGGCGGAGTTGCATTCAAAATATCAAAACTTTATTCCAGCTAGTTTGTTCAATAACATCTAATAATCGGCGACAGAAGTATCTAAGTTCTCGTCACACTAACGCAGATTTGCCCTTATGGAGAGTCGTGCATTTATCCGCGTGAATGACCAATCTGTCCTTCTTTAGCGCATACGTCTTGCACCTTCCGTCCGTGATTTGATGCCTCAGAGTCTCCGATCTCATCTGGTCACTTTTAATGACAGAATGCATTTTCGCCTGTTCGACAGCGTCATCCCTTACGAATCGACAGCCCTTTCTACTTGTTAACAAGTCAGAAGTTTTAAATCATTCATGCACAAACATATGCATACGACTGTTCCTTCAGATGGTGATTTTCTGGTACTCTGCGCAAGGGCCATCAGTCAGTCCTCGATCTGACTTCCTTCAAAACTAATGCCTCCTGTGTACTCATAGTAATTGCCTGTTGCAATTCATCAGTCATCTGATTTATGGTCTGCCATAAGTGTCATAATGCTGCGACACTGCCAAGAGAATTCATGTTCAGAATTTTTCATGTATTATCGTGATCATGTATCTAAATCACGATCTGTTGTGTTTGAAGAAGAGCGGCTCACAACTGATCTGTTAAAAAGAGTTTCATTGTCAACGCACCTTTTTTGTAGGCGGACAGATGAGTCTTGCTACAGTATTAGCCATTGATCAGTTATTGAGAAGAATTAGCTTTATTGTCTCTTGTGAGTACCGAGATTATTACTTTTATGCGGCAACCATCAAATCGCTTTGTTTACCACTGTTAAACAAGTATCTTCCATTTGCTGTCGATATAGACTTGATTTGAATTGGACTAATTTGATTGCTACAGACTCGGTTACCTGTGAACACTGTGTAATACATTGAAGATTTCCTCAACAACAGATCGGAGACGGTTTGTACAGAATGCAGTACATGGCCTCGAAACTACAGAGAATTTTTCTGCAAGGAAACCGCCTAATAAAGCACGCCTACACAACTTCCTAGATTTTCCGCAAAGTCTATTGTGAGATACGGAACCAATGGTCAGTACCGTCTATCATCCAAAAAAGACGGCGTTACTGCGCTGCGTACAGTTAATTGTTTTTAAAGGCCTCTTCAGCGGTGGTTTAAATTAGTTCAGCAAATGTTGCATTCAGTGTGGTAATTACCTAGCAGACGGCTATTTTTTTCCGTCTTTCCCTTTGAGGGCTGTGACTGAGCGTTACCGCAATCGTTCTGTGATGATCATCGCCTTTCTGCATCATTGAATCTACGACAGTGCAAATAAATATCCGAAGGGCAATGTCCCTGCTACAGTACTCGGCGTTCAACTTGCGAAAGTTCCAAACACCGCCCCGTGAGTAACTATCAATGTATAACAAGAACCCCTTGATACGTTTTAATCACCAGGTTAGAGAAAATCTTAAATTATTCAGAATAAGCTCAGTTTTGACTTGTGACAGAGTTACATACCAACCTGGCTAGTTGGAACGAATGAACAGTAAAATTGCAGTGTAGTATAAGTTTCGCAACTGGGCCAAAATGAGGTTAAAAATGATTCAAGTTACGTTCTACAAATACGTCACCACGTACCGGTTGAAGTTTATCATGTTTGGCTTGA
>UZAM01008229.1:13785-24020 GCA_900618415.1 Soboliphyme baturini
TAATCACCGACTTACGAAACGAATATATCAATAATCTCATGATTAAGAGAGCTTCATCTACTGAACCCGTTCATATTCGTATTCAGTGGTTATATTTTGTGGTTGAGAGCAAGAATGGTGGAAAAAATCTTTAATATTTAAATTGATTATTTTGTTCTTCGAAGTTCGAAGTACTCTTTCTACTTGTGCTCAGAGTACCTTATAATAGTTTTCTAAAATGCTGGTTTTTGAAAAACGTGTTTTGACTTCCAACTTTCTTCAAAACGAATACTTTTTCCTTTTTGGACAATCTTTGAAAATTTTCTTTCTGTTAAAATTGTGGTACTGACCAGTTCAGTTTTTAGATAGGATTCAGTTATGTTCAGGACAACGCTTGACGCTCCTTCTTAATCCTCTTTTCTCCGCTTTTTGCCTGACAAAGTAATTTGTTTATTTAAGAATCAATGGCACTTTTTCTTTCTGAGGTTGATACATGAGTACCGTTCGGTGGTAAGTAAACAAGGAACAACTCGCTACGCTTGCCACGTGCTTATAGACTCTTTCTTTAAAATAAAATACTCCTGGTTGATGACATAGGTACAGAGATCAGCTTCGTACCATCATCGTGATGAAAAGAAGGAAGTCATCATGTCCTAATCATGAAAGTGAAGGAAAACCGACATCTAACTGTTTGTCCATCTGATCAGCCCAGCCTGTTCTTCGATGACCGACTTGACGTTTGTTGGCCAGCAGATTCCAGTTAGCAGCTTTTGGTGTTTACCGGTTGTGTCTCATTTCGAGCCCCGGTAACACCTTTCTTCCTTCTGAGTTAAATAAGTGAGTACCACTCTGTAAGAAGGAAACAGAAGACTATACGCGATGCTTCCTACGGAGCTATAGATTTTGCCTTTAATAAAATGCACTTCTTGGTGATGGCATGGAAGCAGAGATCAGCGCCCGCACCATAAGCTTCGTGAATTATGAGACGCCACAAACAATACCCTTAATGATGAAAATAATATGGAGATCTGTCACCCATATGGCTACAAAGATTTCTTCTTTCACTTTCTTTCTCAGTCGATCTGCATAGGCCGTCAGTTTCTATTGGCGCGTTGTTGAAGGTAGATATCGCATTGTTCTTAAAGTTTGTTGTCGAATGTGACCTCACAAATTGGTTTATTTACTTATCAATTAATGCTAGTAAAAATTTGCTTTCTATTAAAATCATGTTGTTAGCCATTGAATCTAACAAGTTTCAAGATGTGATTCATCCTCAGATCAAAGCCAGTTTGTTCTCTGATCATATGATGAACTATAATAATATGATATGTTGATAATAATCTTTATGCAGTGCCATATTACGAGTACCAGCTCCTGAACCACTGTTCGTAATGAGCGCGGGGTGACTCTAGCGAGAAAGCGATGCGAAATGCATCTGGAGCTGCAGGTGCTTAAATATTATTGAAGCCTGGCTTGCTTATATGGTCCCTTAGGCAACTAGGAGAAAAAGACAATGCATTGCGCCGTGAAATCTGGTCTTAAAGAAGTTACTGATTATTTGATGTAATGATATCATATGAATGGCATAATATAAGAATACATAATGTAAGATGTTCACTAGTATTTCCTTAAGTTTTTGATTCTGGGCCTATAATTCATCGAGAGACTTTTCTTTTTCATGGATGGTTAGGAGACGCAATCGTAAAGCAGAGATGGAAAAGTTTTACTAACAGTCTACGCGTTTTATCACTAACACCGGTGACATCATCAGAACTGAACATTTTAGTTTCCTAACCATGCATCTAGAAAACTATTCGTTTAATGTATGCAGTAATAATGCTACTTCTGAGCTGATACTCCCTGACTCGTATTAGATTTGTGTGTTGCTGGGTGGCAGCATGATTTCAAACACTGGAAATTAAAAATCGAAATGCAATTCAGTTCATCCCCATTCAGATACTTTTCAGAGTACATTTTGAAACTGAATACCAAAATTTCAAAATACTACGTCAAGGGAGTAGGCTTCATAACGCTCTCACTTTGTAAATACATATCATCGAGAACTTCCGGTCTTTCCGTCCCAATTTGTCTTCCGGCTGTACCTCGTCGTGGCATTTTGTTTGGGCTGCACTCTATGAGATGACAGATCTGATTGTCGTTGCATTGTTAACCTGTCATTTTAAGGTTAATCCTGTATGTTGACGCTGCGATCGGGCCTGAGGGTACGTCTCACCATAGTCCTAATATCATATGGATTATTTGTGCACCGTCTCTCTTCTAGTCTGTGGCCTGGGTACCACGCCAATACTTAATAAGAAATTTGCTGAAAATAATTTTCTCAGGTCTTCAGAATGATGGCGGCTTTGTAAACCCAATATCGACCATTCTGTGTTTGGTTCATTCTTATGAAAAAAGATACTTCCAGAATACATACTTATAAAATTTTTCTCACCTCTAGAACACTGACATGCTATACGAATATGGTCGTAAACTCTCTCAAGTCCATCCATTTGACTTCCTTCTGTAACCATTGAACTTTTATGCCGCTACTGTTGCAACTGCTACATTTCCTTCTAGTGACATAGCTATGCAACTGTGTTTGTTCTGTGACATGCATTCTAGGTGTCTTTCCGGAATGATACCACAGTTTTCTGTACTGCATCTTAAGTATAATACATATCGATTACTGTTCTACTTCAAACTGAGAAAAGAACGAAACTACTCCCTACAGAAAAGTGCTGTTTTTACAAAAAGTTTCGTATTGATGAGATCCGTGTGCCCACACCCGTGTCGACAGTCTTAAACTTGTATTGTGGTTATATCGATCACACGAGTCTGCATGTTCTCTACACTGAACATTTTGTGGAATACTCCGGAATATTGACAAAAGTGGGTCACAGCACTGTATAGACGCCACGGTAAAGCATGGTGTAAAAATGATTCCCTGTTATTGCTACGGGAAGGGCTGTTATGAAATCTAAGCTATGAGCTGATGCACTGAAGGTACCAACTCATTGTGCTTTTTTCGCAAACTTGCTTGAGAAGAGAAAGTTCTCGCAAGGATAAATGCCTTCATGCAATATTTATTCCTATAGAACAGGTGCTGAAACGTCATACCGTTTAATTTCTGATCAATGGATGACATATTTGGTACTGACCTGTTAAACTAGAAATATCGTCGAAATAATATTAGTTAATTAACATCTCATTTTATGCATGTTTTTCAACCTATTTTATGGAAACGCTTAACAAAGAAATAGTAATCTGCTGGAATATAGTTGGATAAAGATGAAATTTAGAGTAAAAAGTGAGTTTAGTGCTTAGCATCATGTCCGTGTCTCTTGAACTTGGCAAATGTTGATAGTGAAGCCAGCAATAGGTCTCTGGATCATCCGTCACTCTAGAAAATACGTTCTTAATTTTTATCCACATTCTAGGGTTTCGTCACTTTCGCCAGATCTGCGTCACGCCACCCTGACGATAAGTGATTCGCGCCGCCGCTGTCATTGTCTCCAAGTCCAATTTTGCTTTGATCCGCCATTATTCAAGTGTGAAACAGACTTGCCTTTTTGTCTAGAATTCGGCGAGGTTTGAAACCTCTTTATTCGTGCGCTTAATGTTTGGAAAAATAACTTAGCATTTGCAGGAGGACTCTTTGGAGAAGATCTGGGAAGCATTTTCTAACGGTATTGATCAGTGTCAGGACTTTTGGCTACAGATGGATGAAATCGACCGCAAAGCTAAGATTCTTGATCCTCTTGAGATCAGCAGATCACACCGTTACAGAAGGATATATCTCGGTAAGAATCATATTACGTAATTCATCTTTGTCTTACTCCTCATGAAGAACTGCCTTTTCGCCCAAGTCATCAGTCATCGGCTCAGAAATTTTATTTTGTTTTCCACAGCGTCGACTTTTATCATTGAGGAATTCTTGTAATTGCTATTCCACGGGAATGTCTATGATTTTGCATAATATGTCCGAGTTTTCTCGACATTTTTTCGTCTTACCGTCTGGAAAGGAAAAGGCATATCGGTCTTCTGTACACTTTCTGATGGGCGCCGTTTTTTACATGAGTTTTTCCTAGAGCTGTCGTTCAGATGAAAGTGTTTTTAATGTTTTCATGTCTGCGACGATAGTGCCCACAAGTATATGATAGGCATAACGTGTTGTTACCTATTTACTTTCCAAGAAATGGCACTCAGATACCTATTTTCGAAGGAAGAACAGCCGGTAACCCCACCGGATTCAAACTCGACCTTTCGATTTTGTGTCCATGTTGCCCACACTCCATAGCATAAATATCAGGTTGGCTAGCGCACTTCGCCAGCAGACAGTTTTCTTGACAGCTTCAGTTGCTACAACCTGAACATTTTTTGGTCAGGCTGGCACTGCTAGTTTAAGGCTAGGATTTTTCAGAAAAATATGCTGGATATCAACAGTCACATTTAGTCAGCATTGTTACCGTTCACCCATTAACTGTGGCTCTCATGATGACAGCGTTCGATCATTCCATAATCTTTATGCGTTGACGCCTATAGATATTTTATCCATGCCATGCCTGCGGTGGTTTGCCTCATGGTCCTCGCAACGACAATGATCAGTGTACTCTATTGTAAATGTTTTCATGCGCTGTGAGCAGAAACGTTTCTTTGCATTCAGGCCAGCCAATTATTTGCAAAATCTGATGATCGTACCAACTTCCTGATGTAACCAACCGCCTGAAGCATCGAAACGTTATTTAAGACTCTATGCGTAGTTGACAGGAGACCGTTGTGCCAATCAGGAAAGTGTCCTTGAGCTATCTCGCTGATGGGGTTGTCGAGACAGAGGCTGAAGCCGTGGTACGGTAATTTAAGTTTCTATTACTTTCAGTTAGTTTTCCTTTTGTACTCTGTTTTCGATGCAGTCGTGGGGCGCAGTAGAAGAGCCACATTATTCCAGCCACTTGATGTTCCAACGTGAACAGTTACCTGCTTGTAAATTAGAGGCCACTATTGGATTCCACGGAGGAGAGTTCATTTACCGACCTGCTGAACAGTGGCAGCAGCTAACCAGCGATTGGATGGTTTTTAGTACTAATTTAAATTTTATGATCCGCCCTATCTTCTTTGGCCTGCCGTTTCGAAGTTCACGAATATCGTAGCGGCTGAAGAGGGAAAAGTACTTCATTCTGCTGAACAACCCCTTATTTTGATCTTTGTTCAAAGGGCGAACAGGTGGTTTTTGGGGAGCTCAATCAATTCTGGATCAAAGTATCGAGAAAAAGCTTAGGTTTTCTTTTCTAAACAAGCCAGTTTCTTATGATGAATGACTCGAACTGACGAAGTGACGCTCCTGAATGAATGCCTTTTTATGACAATATCGACGACTGGCTAATGCACAGGGAAATACGGTGGCTGACCGTAGTCAATTTGCACGCATACTTGATGCATTACATTGCTGTTTAAGGTTCAGATGGTAGTCAACCAGTGAATCCCAACGGTAAACACTCTGAGAAGGCTTTGTAGCCATCGTGGATGTTCTGGTTTCAATATTTTTAGCATTGCAGAACGCCAGTTACGAAAAATATTAATGACGGCGTTGTATGTGTTTTTCCGTTCAGCAGTGGAACGATAGCAGGAATGCGATGACGGTTAACTCTAGGTATTTTGCCCAAGGCAATACCAGAATAATAATGAAAGAGTTACAGTAGTCGCCAATTCCTCAAAACAGTCTGAGCGCGTGTGCGTTGATTTTGACGGAACCACTGTATAAATAGTATAAATGGGGAGGGGGCACTCCACCGTTCGTGTGATAATGATGCCGTTTCAATCATGTGCCGTGAATATTATCGCTGTTGATGTCTATCCTGCCTAATGTCATCATATTTTAGTTATGTGATTTAGCTAGTGAGGGTTTTTCTTATCATTAGATTCGTGCACAAGCATGATGATCACGGTAGATCCTATGCATCCACGGTCTTTGCCGGACATCTGTATCATCGGTAGCGGTGTGTCTTCTGATCAGTATCGCAACAATATGAATTCTAACGTCACTAAATGGTAAAAAAATCTAAAGCACAGATAATGATGCAGCAAATATTATTTTTAGGAATCTTGATCTGCCCTTGCTGGATAACATTGAGGCACTTCTTGGAGTGGAACTCACTCAAGGTGTAGTCACCAACGAAGACGACCTTTTGGATCAGCTAAACTGTTTAATCTGCTTGGATGCGGATAAGGTGCCCTGTCCGGATCAAAGTTGTAAACACTGCAGTAAAACGTTTCATTACGAATGCCTCTTAAAGGTAAGCGGGGAGGTTTATATTTGACATCGCAAACGTATATCTGCGATATTGCAGTGGATCCGTTCAGATCCTTCTGGTCGACTGAGTTTCGGAATGATGCTTGGATCGTGTCCTCATTGCAAAAAAGTATGTCCTAAAAATATCTTGTGCTTTTGCGTAGTTCTTATTGATTTATTTACCGTTTGGTCAGAATTACCAACGGTTTCCTATCTTCCACCACGGATTTCTTTTCTTTTCTGTCAATTTCATAGGGTGTATCTCTGGTTATCGTATTCGTTTAATAATTGATGTGGGAGCTGTGCCAAGTTTCTGGTCACATTTAAATTCTTAATACCGAATTCATTCAGTGTAAATGCACCTCCCCTTGATTCTTGACGCCTAGGGCCCCACTCAAGATGGTCTTAGCTTCATGATATTCGAATTCCTGAATTGCATCAGATGCAGGACTGCCTCTCTGAGTTGGGCTGAACAAAGACGTCTTTGAGCAGCAGCTAAAGTTGCACTACCCGCAGGTCAATGTATAGACGAAACATTGTTTTGTACAGGGTCGTAAATTTAAGCATGTTCTCCTGTCTTCGCATGCGAACTACTCATAAGCTACCGCGGGACTGCGTCGAATAGGTCTTTCCGAATTCGATTTTGGCTGCCAGAGCGGCGATGTCCTTGGTTTTCATCCTGTGATTAATGTTTTGTCTTTGTTCATGACCTTATCAGCCATGAGTTTCTTTGTTCCAGCAACACTGAAAACGGTTCTCACAGATCTGTTATAGCTTTAGTATGTGGTTCGCTATCGTTAGAATTAACGAATTGTGAGTATATGGCATAGGTAGCATTGTTGAAACTGCTTAAGCGATATCGTATTTTTCACAGTTTTTTTTAAAGCCCTACAATAAGAAAGGGATGAATGGCAAATCATTATCTTTTTTTCGTTGTTTCGTTCACACCACATTTGTTCTAGAATTCTAAATGCGGCCGCAGCATATTAGGTTCTTTTATTCATCTTCATGTCGAAATGGCTGTCGTTCATAATTATTGAGTCCTGATATTAGTATGGTCAACTTCTTCCGATGGTTCTCCAAACGAGGAGACATTGATCTCGCTCTGTTCATTCTGCTTTCCTCATAACTCCTTTTTTCTTTCCATTTTACCGAGGGCCCTTCCGCGATGGTTTATAAGTCGCTTCTGCTTGTAGCCGCAGTTAACATCTGGTAAGTGTGATGTCATCTACGTAATCGAGATCTGTGAGACGTATGGCTGGGTTCCTTGGACTTAAAGTCAGTTTTTTTATTCGGAAGTTGTCATTGCTTTCTCTCACCACATAAGACCTACACTGACGACAAAACCTATAACCATTGATGAAAGGACGTCGCCTTGTCTTGCGTTATTTTGGATTTTCAAAAGAGTAATATAGTTTACCTTTGGTTTTTACAGTACCTGCAGTGCCGCTATATCCTGCAAGATGAAATACCGTAGTGCTGCAGAGATTTCCATGCTACTCAAGATATACTGTATGAAACGCGTCCTTTAAGTTCAAAAAATTTTCGTGTTATGGTCGTTGGTATCTGTGAGATTGCCCTATGACCATGTAGAGTGATAGTCATTAGGTACTGTATGAATAACTCTTTCTGAATACCGCCAGATTATTCCAGTTTTTTTGCCCATTTTGTCCTTTAGGCATTCCTAAATAATGCGTGAGAATATTTGGATATATATATCCAAATATTGGCTGCGGAATGATTTCTGTGTAATCAACGCCATTTGTCTGGCTTGGGCCCTTGAACATACGAATGGTAATTCCTTTCTTCCAGGAATCTGGTATGCCGGAAGATGTCCACATTTCCATTCAATTCTTCCCAGGCTTTCGCTACATTGGTTTCGCCAAACTTTAGCGGTTCCGCCGGTTATTGGTCAAATCTAAAGGCTTTTTCAACCGTTACTTGACAATGCACGGCATTATGTTAGCGGAAGGCTCTTAACGAGTATAAAGAACTTTTCGAATGCAGAGATTATTCGCTGAATGAGTTACTGACCACAATTATTATGGATTAACACACTGGCAATTGTCTTTCTTCCGGTGAATATCCATAGCATTTAGTACACTGATGTCATATCTCCTCGGCTTGCCGCATCTTTAGGTTATTTGTTATGCATGATATCCAGCGACGTCATTGCGAAAACATGCTTCAGTTGCCTTGAACAAACCGTGATTTTCACGCATATCAACGGTTTCATCGAGGACCCTAGGTTGCTCTCGTGTCAAACTTTTTTTCTGTCATTATAATTTTTTGGCCATTTTATGTCAGGGCAAGAACCTTTCTATCGCGTTCCATCAGGGTTTGCATCTGTCGTGATATCGGGCGCTTTCTTCAGTTCTTTTCAACATGTCAACGTCTAGCATGCGCAGCCTTTGTTAACGTCAGATTAAGGCGCAATTCAGTAACAACAAGGTCGCGGTCGTTGTTGAGGTCGGCATCACGTTGAATTCTAGACCTGCATAAATAACTGTCCAAAATATGATTAATCCCGGTTCGAATTTTACTACCAGTGGAAGTGCACGGCAGCTAGTGAATTTTTTTTCCTAAGAATAGTTATGATCAGATTAGTAGACACTATGATCACATGATGAATTCTGTCGCGACATTGTATCTCTGGTCAAGAGCCATTATTGGCTCCAACTTGAGCTCTCGACCTGCGACTATTGTCAAACGGGTGATACTGAGCGTTGGCCATCGAAGTAAGCCTATTTCTATTCGTAGGTGCATATCTGATTACTATAGTAATTTTCGTGAGAGAGACTGTGCTTTGCATGTTTGCTTGTTCGGTAGGCCATCAGAACGATCTCAGAGAAGCAATGTCAACAGGTCAGATTCTTTTTTGGTCATGTTTACGCACGCCAACTTGCAGAAACTGCTAGTCACCAGACTCCAGAAGAGAGAAACAATGTTCTAATCGAACCTCGATTCGATTTCAGATCATTCACATTTCATGCATAGCCACAACATCTTATTGGAACTGTTCGGTTGCGTGACGGATGTCGTCAGGACATCCATCTCTCTTAATTTTTCATACGTTCCTGCATTTATTGCAAAGCTTATTCATTTTAATGTTCAACTGCTGTCTCCTGGTAGCGAATTGTTGAGTAGCACTGTAGGCGGGGACAGTTCATCATGGAGTTGTTTATATGCGTAAAGCAAGAGCAGCACTTCATCACGATGGTGCGGCGCAAAACTAGGGTTACAGAAGAGATTGCTTCGCCAGAGTTAGAGAATTCGTGTCAAAATATTAAGGTGGCAGTCACATTGGCAGTGAATCTATATCGAGCAAAAACAGAAATTTGATTTACTTTCATACATGCAAGATATGATGCTGAGAGCAACTTCAAAAATCATTTCACTTGAATTATTTAAACTTATGCAGCCAGCGCAGTCTACGTCATATGCTTGTAACTATACTAATATTAACATCTTTTTGAAATGTGAAGAACTAAAAAACTTTTGAGATTTAGATTCCGCGTCTGTTTTTAGTCCATTAATGAATGTTTCCCGTTGCTCGAATACAGAGAAATAATGATATTTAAATGTTGTGCAGTTTGTATAAATTAGTCTAATATTTGATTATGTAATTCGTGACGAAACACTCGATTTAAAATTCATTTTCATGTTGTGAACTTATGAAATTCATATCTCGTCATCATCGCATGCGATCCTTCAGAATTTGGAATTCTCCCACATTTTAGGTGGTAGTGATAAAATATTTTTTAAATGCGCCTTGGGATATCTAGTGCTTCCACCTCTGGAGACTAATTGAGAATGTGTAACTATATTCATTCTTCAACTATTAGGTTATTGCGTAAAATGCTAACGCTCGATTTGAATATTTAATTCAAACCAAAACTGATCTGCTTAATAAACTGGCATTTCCGTGATCCTATACAAAACTGTTCAGAAATATGGTTGTCTTTGCTAG
>UZAM01008235.1:0-10361 GCA_900618415.1 Soboliphyme baturini
GCCTTTCGAATATGGAAGGATCCGCAACACATGGCCAAACCATCGCAGCTGTGGTTGATCCATCTCGAGAAGCAGCGGCTGTACACCAAGGCTCTCCCGTATTACTACTCTGGACCATGTCGAGACGCGTAAGGCCAGCGACTCGTCTCAGGAAGCCCATTTCAGCAGCTTGTACCCGGGTTCGAAGTTTTTCAGTCATGGTCCACGACTCATGACCGTAAATAAGCATCCGGATAAAGATCGAGACTTGAATATCGAGAACTTAGTTTTCAGGAACTCCAATGGCTACTACAATCCGATCGATCGATCTCTTCCTCAAATTTTCCATCACTAATAAATACAGTTCCGAGGTACCTGAACTTCTCCACCTGCCCCACTGCCTCTCTGTTAATCTTTAGAGAGAAACGGGCAGGAGAACGGGAAAGCATTAGGCATTTCGTTTCAGCTGCGTTCTCATGCATGGCGGTCACGTAGCACTCGGCTGGGCACCTTTCTAGGGAGCATTGTAGATGAGTTTCAGAAGAAGCCAATAAAACAAGGTCGGAGTGGACTTCTTGATTTCCGCAACGTTGCTACTTCTGCTGAACGCTGCTTTTGAAGCGAGTCGTGCCCTGGTTCCTCAGGGTTAAGCAGTCCCTCAGTGTACTCTCTCCATCGCCGAAGTACGTCTTTATCGTTGGCAAAACGGCTTTCAGACTTGTCTCGAAGGACACCGTTCTACTACCCTTCTCTACATATCCCAGGCGGCGGATGATCTGCCAGAAAACTTTGTTTGTTGTCTGAAAATTCGACTCCAACACCTTACCGGACTTTCGGACCCATGAATCAGCATTCGCTTAGATCACTGATTCAGAATCCACCCCGTGGGCTTCTTCGTACCGTATTCAAGTTGAAGGCTCCTTGCTTCCAAGCCACCTCTCGAATGGAGACTTGTTCTCGTTGCAGCTAGGTGGATCTATAGTATCTACCAGGAAGCTCGTTCCATTTTTACTGTTCATTTTTTGAAGTCGCTATTAAGGGATAGCGAGACAGTTTGGATCTTGGCATCTTGTTACATGTATGGCCGTTTATTACCATATCGGCAGAAGGCCCTAACTCGCATCGCAATATAAGTCTTACGCAAGGACGAAGGTAACAATGCAAAGACAACTTTAACAAACTAGCATAAGTGTGCCTCCTTCAAGCCATCAAGATGGCCAGAAACCGGATCTTACGTCAACGTCATGACGAATGATTTTGTCACTTTCTTGTCCCGGTACATCTCTGTGACTTAAGAATGATCATTTCGTGAAGACATTGTTTGGACATGTGCATGACTTTCATTCGTCAAACCAGCAGAAGCATAATTTTACAAGACCATTGCGACGAACACTCAGATAAAGGTGAGGCAGCAGACGACGTCTGAATGGAACGACTTATGGAGATGAACATCATTAAAGCCATTCGGGGAAATAATACGAAACCAACGCTATGCAGTAAACCATATCGACAGAGCCTGACGTTCAGTGCTTCTCGAATACAGTATCTTCTTCTGAACAGAGGGCAGATCCTTGATTTAGACTGTTAGACTTATTTCCGGCATTGCGAGATCTTTGTCACATGAATGATCACAAAGCTGTTCACTTCTTGAAATCATCAGGATTGAATATTCCAAGTGGCCTGTGCCTGTGTTTGACTTTCATCACTGTTCGCTCGATATCTCATCAGAAATACAAGCTAGGCTGTTCGTTATCATGTGGTGACAATATTCTGACGTGTTGGTCTTTGTTGCCGCCTGTCGTTTAACAGCAAGCTTAGAAAATCAGAGAACAACCGTTGTCATTCTACTTCGTCTGTTAACTCGCAACACCATTTCTAACTTGGCAGAGACATAAAAAAACGAAGCAATGCAAAATCTTCGTCAATATACTTCGACCATTTGTGCTGTTGTACGTTCTGGAATATCGCATGCACATGACGGCAATTTTTTGGAACTTATGATATGCACACACGTACTACCTTCAGATAATGTAACGCGAGGTACAGTGCTGGAGAAGGGACGGGGGAAGGGCTACATTCCAGAAAAAAAGCAGTAGCTGAGATCGCCAAGTCTACCCCACTCCAGATCAGGCTGTGGCTCTCACACCTGTGGAACAAGGACTGATGAGGTACTTGATAAGAATCCGTCAAGTCCAGTGATTGTGCACCATTTGACCCTGCGAATGTGTGAAATTACCTGCTAATGCTGAAACTCTCAAACATCGGCTATTCCACGTATTGCTATGAAATGATGACAAACCCCCCATTAAACCGCCAGCATCAAGCGAGCAATGTCATATCACATTACCGTATTTCAGGTTTCCTTCTTCTGGTGACTGCGCCATAATCTTATTATCATCGAATATTTGCCGTAGGTATTGGATATGACAGCAAAACCGTCATTAATGTAACACGACTACGGGGTATTCATCAAATGAGAGCTAAATTACATACGTAGAGAAATCCGAAATAATATAAAAAATATATTCATTCGCATTAATAAATCACGCGTTTCAGTTCCAAAAGTCGCATTCATACACAATTAATTAAATTAAAGTTAATTAGCCAAAATGAATTAGAAGAAAGAAAACGAACGGCAGAAGAGCTGAAAATAAAATCTTTAGCGTAGTGGTTGCTTATTAGGCAAAAATAATAATGCAAACGTAAGATCTGTCTAGTCTTCGCTTTCAGACGATGAGTCTTTGAGCTGGCACTGAACGTCCTCCAGATACAGACGCAGTTCCAAACCTTCGCCAAAGAATCCCGTATATTTAAGACGATGGAAAGAAAGCTGATGAGATTACTCATAAGACAACAAAGAAAGCAGCTGTAGTTTACCTCTCCTCCCTCCAAAAAGTCAACTGTATAAAATGAATGATGCAGAGAAGGACCATCTCCACTGAATGAAGAGCAGAACAACGCAATGCAGATTTCTGCCGTAAAGACTGCAACTTATTTATACAAGACAGCACGGTACATGTAAAGACACTAAGGTCTTCTGTTTCCGAACGTAAGAACTGCTACGAACGACAAGAAGCATAAGGGCTAAAACGCTAGTACTGGTTGATCACTCGATCGACCGCATTATTTGGCGCTGTGTATAACCGCTTTGTTTATGGTGTTTTATGCAGTTGTGACCGTGAATCAGAAACCCAAAACACCGGACTTAGAAGCGGAATGCAATGAGAAAGGAGTAAAATAAGGAAACATCGATGCGAATATGACGTACGACCGAACTGGCTATTGAAAGAAAAGAATTTCACCCAATCCAGCTGGATGATACCACAAGATGTTTTGGATGCTTGAAAAAAATGCTAAACTAGAAATTGCCGGGACTAGATGACATTCAAAATAAGTGGAATAAAAATTTTACATTCATGCACAATATACTGGCAATGAAGTATCAGAAAATATTACAGTCTCGTGCATAACTTCCAAAGTGAAAGAGTAACGTAAATGCTAAATGTTGAACGGATGGCTGCGATTGAACCTAAGAACTTTCAGCCAAAAGCTTAAGAGCAGACCGCCTACAAGTTCTTGAAACATTTGTACTGACGATCAAGACCGGATGGCATCTTCTTACAAATACCACCATAACAGAAGAGCTAAATCGCTGCAGGTAAGGAAGCCAACGTTGCAAAGAACTGCTTATAACTGATTTAGTTATTAGCAACCGAGTCTTGTATGCAAAATGCTTCATCTCACTGATGATTATAAGAAAGCATTTGATTCGGTACCTCATATGTTGCTACTGTAAGCGATGTGGATGCATTAGATGGATGAAAATATCTTTTCCCTCATGGCCCACTTTATGGAGCCGTAGCAAATGCGCCTGCGTGTTGGAAGAGGTCCATACCAGTATGAAACCGAAATGATTCGGATTAGAAGAAGCATTCAGGGACACAGCCTCGGTCCTACTTGGCTATGCTTAGTCCCGGGCTGCAAGCAAATATCCTCTGTGTGAGAGAATATGAAATATAAGGAACAATTATCATATAATTCCAAATCGCTTCCGCGGGCCGAAGTTGGTCCCAAACGCCAAAATTTTCATATAATATTGAATAATAACTTTACGCGGCGTTACCTCGCATGCTTCGGTGACTTATCAAAACATAATATGACCTCCTGTATAAACAACTCATGCACTGTGTTTTCAGTTGAAATGAATTAATAATTAAGCTTCTTACTGTCATGTGAATAGATACAACGTTTCAGAGTTCTAAAAGTCTTAAGTTGAAGAGGGATTTTATTTTTAGGACTAGTTATATTTATTTGATTATGTCATAATGTACTTGATTACTAAATAAGGACTGACATAGCTTGATATATCGTATCGAACTTATTCGGAAAGAAAAACTCACGACAACGGCTCTTCGGTATAATTGGTCTTCTCTGCGGTTCCATTGGCCAGCTTCTGCTTCTCGGTCTTGATCTTCACTCGTCGGCAGTAGATGCATACGACGACGAAGAAGACGATGAAGATGACAACGGTGCTACAGACGGCGGCGATGATCTCAAGACCGAGCGCGGTCGATATGCCAATCATCGCGTCGGTCGACTCTCCGCACTCTGTGATCTCCAGATTGCAGAACCGCACCTTCATCGCCTGCGACATCGGGATGTCTTCCGCTCGTCCGGTAGGCGGCAAGCACGCCCATGATTCCCAATTACCGGATGGCGCCATCGTATATACCTAAAGAAATGCCATACAGCGCAGTCCAACAAGGTCTGTCGACCGAACACAGAAGCCCGGTCCAAACAGACCAGACTTCAGCATATTTTATCAGCAGCAGCAGCAGCAAAACATAGAAGCCCATCATTTACACGACTTGTACATGAACAATATAGGTTCAACCTGTTTCATCCTCATTTTTTCTAATCCCGCCATCGAAATCCTATCGAAAGCACAGGATTACTTCTTATCAAGCATTAATATGCCGTATTTTTTGGACCATAAGGCGCGCTTAAAATCCTTATATTTGCAAAATACTCGCCATTGCGCCCTATAGTCCGGTGCGCCTTATATATGAATTTTGGCCTGAATCCTTCATACAAAAGATCCTCCTTCTGCTTCTGCGATGTCGTTCTCTCCATGGTCATTTTACTAAATTTATAAAATGGTTTGATTTCGTAGAAAGACTCCTTTGTAACTGGGCCTTATTTACATTTCAGTGGAGCGAGTCTATGGTAGAACTCAGCTTGTCACGTCGGCCGGCTCTTTTCGATCACAAACAATCACTAGACGGGCATTATAATCTTTGTACTGTGCCGTTTTGTCGGGGTGCGTTGAATGGCGGAGTTTTGTCCTGTGCCTTTTTGTTACGGCGCCTGTTTAGGCAATTGCCGACTGCAGTTTTGAGTTTGATCTTATTCAAGCGCGAGGTTTTCTGGTAACCATAAATCAATCACGGGACAGTGACTATCCGGTGATCAAGACGAAACCTTTTCATTTGCCCCGCCAATTTTCGTGATACACGTTGTAAGGTGAGCACACCTTTACCTGGTGAGCACACCATGGTTTTACATGGTGAGCACACCTCTACCAAGAAAGGGAGACAACGCCGGGCTAGTCACGCCACTATCTGCCAATGGATCATTGATGCCTGGACGAAAGTATCGGTCTCAACTGTCGTCCGAGCTTTCTCGAAGGTCGAAATCATCATTGAACAGCCAAACAAAAGCAACGAGACTGACTCAGACAATGACGAAAAGAATCCAGGCTTACTTGATGCCTCAGTTTCCCAGCTGTTAAACTCAGACATTGAGAATGAACAATTTGACGGATTTATGTAAGAGGAATCACTGAAAAATTGGGTGTATTTTTTTGCACTGGTGGTATTTTACGTGTGTTACAAGTATACAATATTGACTGTTAATGTTACTGTTGTAGTTACTGTTACACGTGAACAATTTGACAGTTATTGTTAATGAGTTGAATAAAGTCTGATCTACCCGCCTGTTTTGTTTCGCTTTATGCGCCTTATAATCCGGTGCGCCTTATGCATGAAAAAAGATCTTAGATAGTCCGTTAATAGTTAGTGCGCCTAACAATCCGGTGCGCCTTATGGTCCGAAAAATACGGACTGTTGAAAGTATTCTCTACTCATTTCCATGATTAGGCTAGCATACAGACGAACTATATAAAATAAAAGGTTATGCAACTTTGCACTAATTCAGCAATGACCGCGTTTCCCTAATGTTATTAAAATAGAATAATAAACTAAAAGTGTAATCAACAATACGAACAACCGTAAAAATTACCAAAGCGCAAAACAATGTCGGCTCCTGAACAGGTTTGAATTCCAACTCTTTTGTAAAGGTGTTATAGACCGCTGACGCAAGACGAGGAAGGGCTGAAAAGATGAAATCGTGAAAGACAACGCAGAAACGTTTCAAGTAAAATCTGAGATATAAACAATATTTTTAACTTTCAGAAAGAAGCACTACAAAGGCACTAGAGAAAACAATTATTCACAAGAATAATTAATAAATATTTTAACCAATGACAAAAATGCTCTAAGGTACCAAGGTTTACATAGGATGCAATGATTAAAATGCTTAAAAGCTCATATACCAAAACATAACCGACTGGTATTAGCACAGCTGAGGAAATGCCGTTCCCTAAGGAATAACAGAAAACCAATCAATCGATCAATGGCTAATTATTAAGCTTATCATCATCTAATATACCGCGACTGTTTTCAAAGCAGAGAAAATATATTAGTTACAGAAAAAAACGTGAAACAAGATTTAAGGATTAAGGTTATACTAAATGTATGCCCTCTTAAACCAATAAAGGTCATTTGCCGCCTACGGCATGATATACAGTCATCTGGATAAGAGCGAAATTGACCCATTTAAAAAGAAACTTGACAGAAGGACAGATATGACTGATAACTATTATCACCATCTGCTTCATCTTCATAGCTATGATGACAGTTGCTACAATGACCATAATCATCATGACGATTGCAACGAGTCATAGCATCAGCGTAATCGTAATAATAAACGTAGTTCATGATTATGACGATGAATAATAATTAACATGATCACTACATGAACAGAATGTTTATCATTATGATCAAGGTCATTCTAATGATCATCTCTATGACTATGAATATTGTTACTATTATGATTTTTATGATCAGTGCAACTCCAAGTTACTTCGATTATCATAATCGTGATCGTTATTACCACGATATTTATCACCCTATTTATGATAATCAGTGATAGTGATTATGACTGACATCATAACTGGTACGCCATAATTAAGATCATAGTGAGAGTGAGAATCCTGATCCCCACGGCAATGATTATCCATACTATTATCACCATGTCTAGTGTCATTAACAATGATTACTACAGTCATTATTATCACGAGAATTATGACAAAAGTAATCGGTATCATAATAATTGATTATCACAGTGATAAAAAATGACGCCACGAACGTGATCACGACAGTCACTCTCACTAACAATCGTTATGATCATCACGAACAGTTTGAACACGACGAAAATAATTATCAAATTGATTAGGTCGTTATTACCGCTGCTGTCTTAAACAGGATCTTTATTACGATCACAGTTACAATGATATCATGATAAGGATAAATATCGATAAAATCATCAGTAGTAACAAGATAATTATGCTTATCGTCGCAACATTCGTCACTATGGCCTATCGAAATTAGTAATGCTGATTGTGATAAATATATTAATTATAACGGTAATCATAATCATAGTACGCACTGTGAGCGTCATGTCTATGATGACCACGGCAGTCACAAAACACTGACTATTTTCGATAGTAACTGTCACCAGACAAGGGATGCTGATGGACTTTATATCACTGACGCACATCCCTTAATCTCATCTTGATTAATGTCGCGTTGGCTGAACGCAACAACAGCAACACCTTAGACTGAAGAAGGGGAGGCACAGGGCCTTTCTCCAACAAGAACATTCTGTGAAAGGAATGGATTGCTGCTAACCCTAATCGACCCTTGTCAGACGATTTGTGCGATTATCACCCTGAGTTCTTTCCATCAGCAGAAAGTATTTGGTTTATGATTCCGTGTGTTTGCCGTTTTACAACACCTTCGCTACAAGGCATCGAAGAAATAATTCTATCTGAAAGCAAACCATCTCTACGTTGTCCCAAAATGCTGTATGCTCGCCTCCTGGTCAACTTCTGCTGTATCTCGGCATCTACAAGAGAATTCTGCGGGCTGATGTTAATGGTTTCTACTAAACCAGTTTGCCTAACGGCGCTCAACTCCTTTCTCTAATCTCCGCGTCTATTGAGTTTGGTCTCCTGTCACAGAACTGAGCTATTCCTTATGTGGTCCCATTATTTACCAACTATTTTGCATCGAAGCCAACGCTGGTGTATGCAGTTCAACCGTCGTTCTTGTTATTCCGTTAGGACAACACTACTATATGACAGAGGCAAAGTACACGGGAATTTTAGTGGAAGAAGATAAGATTCTCCCAATCCAAATATTTTAGAGGCAAGGAAAGCACTAGCGAGGGAAAGGCGATGTTCTTATTTAACTGATTATACTGTAACATAACTAGAGTTGATTGTGCCGAGATACTTAAATTCGTCAACTTTCTCTATGACTTACCATCTCTGTTCCAGTAGCTGTTCAGCAGTATCTGATGGGTTCTTGATAAACCTGGGACTTTCGAGCATTAAGGAAAAAGCCATCTTTCATAGCTCTATCGCATAGGAAAGTGACAAAGACTGCGCCCGGTACTAACCATAATGATATCGGAAACATCATCTACCTACCCAAGTCAGCAAGGTATATAACCGGACATCTTGAATTACTCCATCCCTCTGGGATGAAAATTTCATCTTTGCTAAGTCAGCAGTGTTTTTGAGGAGAAAGGCGACAATAACATTGAATAATAAAGTACCTCTTCCTAAGAAAGTCCGCTGTTAATAGGTAATTATTCAGATAGCTCTCCTTCAACTTTGACAACGGACATGTCTCCAGCACACATTTCTTACAAAACGGAAATGATTTTATCAGGTATCTCAGAATTTTAAGTTTTTCACATTGTCGATGATGTACTGATTCACACATAGCTTTAAAGTCCAGGAAATTGGCGAATCAAGTCAAGTAGAATAATCTCTATTGCTAAACTACGAAGAAAGAAAATTTAGTCCTGGCAGAGTTACTCCGTCCAGAAACCAACTTAATTCCTGATTTTGGCGGATTCTTCTATCAACCGTTTGCCCCAACCTTTCCAGGAGAGTCCAGGAGAACAGTTTCCCGGAGTAGTCCGTTGACCGACCCATTTAAAATCTCCAGAATCCAGAGAAAATCCAGAGAAGCAATCTGAGATTCATCTTTTAAAAAATATGGTACGATACAATGCTGCAGAATTTCTATGATTCACGGTTGGGCATTTCAAGTTGGGGCATTTAAATAAAGTAGTTCAATTTTGCACTTTTAGAAGGGCACCATTCAGTACGATTTTAAGTCGCGACGAATAGCAGCTGTTATATGCCGTGCAATTTATGGCAATTCAGGAAGCAATATTTATTTTCAGGAAATTTTAACTATTTAGTTTAAAATATGATCTTTTTAACAAACAAAAACTTTAAAGGGCCGAAGCGTTGCGCACTGTACAAATTTTGAACCGGAAAATTTTCACCATACTCGAAAACACCGGTACGTCGGGAGTAACAACCTGGACGGGATCAGACCATGGCGTGTCACCGAGATCGTTCCAAGATTTAACCGCGAAAACGTAGCTAGACATAGGCATGAGTCCTGAAAAGTGCAGAAAAGGTCATCATGATCAGAACTTGGACAAAATATGGAACAGCGGGCAGACGGGTGTTCGCCTACCTGTGATGTTGTAGTACTCCAGTGGGGTCCGCTCGATGCCGATCGAACGTCTGGAACGACGGTGTCTGAAATAGACAGACTCGTTGGTGTTCAAGTACTTCTCTTCGCCGGATGGGTAGAGAACACGGACAGAAAAGAACTGTGCGATGCCGCCGTCGAAGCCCGGCGTCCAACACAGCTCCACGGAAGAGAAGGTCTTAGAACAGACGCCGATGGAGGTAGCCATCGACGGCTTGCTCTTACGTTGCAACTTGAAAACGAACGCGTCCTCACCGAACAGGTTTGCCGCCTTGCATATGTACGAGCCGAGATCGTGTTCCTGAACCCGGCGAATGCGCAGCACGTTCTCATAGACATCGAACGATTGATTGGCTAGACGTGCGGTGCCAGACTCGAATACTTCCTGCACATCGCGGAACCAGCGAAACACCGGCTCCGGGGAGGCGCTGGCCCGACACAAGATCTTCACTTCCTGGCCCA
>UZAM01008238.1:13760-23851 GCA_900618415.1 Soboliphyme baturini
ATATAATGGTCAAGATCGGGTGCCCAGAGAAATGATTCATCTCACGCCTTGGCTTCTCAGAATGATTTCGGCCACGTTGTTTACTTCGGCAAAGGTCACATTCCTTGTCGCATGCACATCCGCCTCTAGCAGCTGCTTTAGGGTGTGATATTGGCCTTTGACGCGCCTGCTGCCATCCTTTGCTTCCAAAAGAAAAATGGTTTGGATAAGTCTCCAGTTCTCTCTCCAATTCTCTCTTCTGTCAAACCACCACAGTCGCCGGTCTCTGATTTGTAGCTCAGCAGTACAAGGCTTTCAGCGTACTCTAGATCTGTCATGAGTATTGTTGGGTGCCTTCGGCTGAGTCGTCGCCTGAGAGTAAGCCCTCGCTGTTGTTAGGGACGATGATCCTCCGCGTCACGTAATCCACCACCTTGTTGAATAATAGAGATGGAAATAGTTCTGCTCGAATGGCGCCTCCAGTACCTTCGTAAAGTCCTTTTCGCAGATCGATTGATGATCGCAATATGCGTCACAAGGACAGACAGTGTACAGAGTCGAAGGCTGCTCGGAAGTTGAGGAATGCTTTGTTTGGAGATCTTTCTAGCATGGTTGTGGCAATTATCTGTGATGCTAAGGATTCGTATGAAACTGCTATCTGTCGTGATTCAATGAACTGATGATATGCAGCTTTACTAGCTTCAATGCTGCGAATTTGTCAATTATCCTCAGTTTTGCTATAAATTATTTTGCAAGTTTTGTTTAGAATGGAAGCGAATTGCAAGAAAGGGTGAGCTGCTGCAACTCTACTTCGCATGAGGAATGTTGCATTGCAGCTCTGCTGAATTGATTTCCATCTTAACGTTAATGTCTAAAAGTAGTGCTATCTGTAACTTCATAATCTTCAGCCTTTTCCATCAACTGTTATATGACAGCTTCTCAAAAATTTGAACAAAATCTCCCGTTCTGCAGTTTCTATCCACGTCACTTCAATCCATTTTTTTTCAGTTCATTCTGCCATCTATTTGAGATCTTCCCAAGGGCCCTTTACTTGTACCCAAAAATCAGTCTAGTATCTCTGTGGTCCAGAGATGGAAAGTTCTCGTTGCAGAGATTCATGTTTTCTATCTGTAATATATTCATATTGAGATTTCGTAAACTTTATTCCACATTCATTACCTCTCTTGCCATATGTTAAAGAATAAGTCTAATTATTGTACAATATTTATTTTACAAACTGTAGTTATTTCACAACTCAACTGTTGGAAATATGTTATTTCGCCATTTATCAACAAATGATGTTCTCAACTTTTTACTATTTGTTTTTTGCAGTTTATTTGTTTAATGGTCTCTATTTTAGCTGTCATATTGGCCATACTTTTAACCTCGATATTTCTGTTGGCGATTGTTCGTTACTTCGTGTCACGAAAGCATAAAGAGCAAAAGGATCTTATAGATGAACAGAGAATTTTGAGCTCTGCTGCAAGCGGTTATAATCCGGGATCCATGGTCGGAACAGCGAATCCAGGATCAGCGGTAGACTTGGATTTACCACCTGCAACTACTCTGGAAGAGCGCAGAACTTACTGGGATTATTAAGCTTGACAAGCATTATTGCTGTAATGCATTTACCAATGGTTTTGCTAACCTCATATTGGCAGAACATTTCTAGGTTATTCTTTATATTGTTTGCGAATCGCGTTATTAGTTAGTGAATCAATTCTTTGACTCTCTCCTCTGTTCAAATTAGTAAAGCTTTTTGTACAGAGTTCAGAACAAGTCTACGCATGCATGCTGTAGAGGTACAATTTTTAAAAAGGTCGATTGGCGATGAAACAGTGAAGCATTTTAAGCACTTAAAAACATATGAACAGTTTGTCAAGCGAAACTTCTCTCGAAAAAAGCTGTTCTTGGAATTGCTTGTAAACACAATCATGGCTGCCGCCGTCAAACGATTAATCGGCAAAGATTCTTCATACTAAATATTCAACAAGGCAAGGTTTCCAGTATGTCGTTCTTAGCAAGGTTATTGACGAGAAAAATAAGGCAACCAAAAAAAAAGACGAAATTGATTTGAGTTCGAACAGACCTTTGTTAGACCCTGCCTAGTGATGCGGTTCTGCATCCACTCACCGCAGGTGCTCAAACACCATGGAGCCGTGGCTTGCTTAAATGGTGTTGTGGGCGACCGTAAGCAAGGGGAGGCCCCAATGCGCCGCTTCAATGCGGTATCAAAAGAGAGAGTGTTAATTTGCAAGGAATTTGTTTCTGCCGCATAAGTAAGAAAAAAATTCAAATTGGACGTAATGAATTGTTAAAAAAATAAGGCATGTTTTCTCTCGGTATTATGGCAAATTCACTTCATATTAAGTAAACTACTATTTAAAAACGTTTATATTCATAATGCTCTTAGGGACTGTTACGACAATTTCTCCTTTATTATGATCACTTAATTTACTTCATTCATATTCTTAAACTGAAGAAGCAGTATATTAAAGTGTATTAATTATAACAAAGAGATCAATTAACAGTTCATGAATTTAGCATATTGTCATTAAAATAAATCATCTAGAGTAAGTCAGTCAATCAACTGCATCCGTCGGAGAGAGTCACAACGTTTGAGAAGCTGAAACAAGACTGGGAAATCAGATATGGTAGCACATCTCAAAAGAATGGGAGAGTTGCCTTTGGAGAACCGAATATCAAACAAAGCCATCATAATTGGTTGCAAGCACCTTTGTCCATGCTGAAGCAAAATGAAGAAAATACGGTTTCAGAAGCTATGGGAAAGTGAACAAAAAACAAATGAACAAGAGGAAGTTTATGGGAAAGGGAGAAACTTAATTGAACAGTTGGTTCGGTTACACGAAAGCACACGTGCACACCTAAAATGGTCTGAAATGCGTCACTTTTTGTCGGGATCACCTAATGGTGATTGGCCCATTAGGTCATTAGTGCAGCCGTAAGAAGTGCTTCCATCGTATAGCATGGCCCTATACCGTCCTTTCCAGTGAAAGGTCTAAAAGATCTGCTGAGATCTCCAGAAGTGCCGGGTTCGATTCCGTCCGAAAGAAATGGGTGTCTTACTCATTAGGTCTATTGAGCAAAAAATTATCACAAATTGCTTCAGACTGGGGTTGCTGAGTCGACGGAGCATCGAATTCAAAACCAAAAGGTTCTTAGTCAAGCTTCGGTCCATTAGCCTATCTTCCTTCCAAGATTAAGTTCCACTCTGTGAGAATGCAGTAGGAAACTACATACTGCGCTTGTCACGTGGCAGTAAGCTTATTCTTTTTTCTTTTCCTTGCATGGTCACTGAACAGGGGTCCACTAATCGAGTCAACCTTCTTCACGTTTGTCTGCCTTTGGCTAAATCTTCGGTGACTCGGCAATTTCATATCGTTCTGGACCACATTGCGCCATATTTTCTTTGGTCTTCCCCTTCTTTTCTTCCGCGCACTATGAGTGATTGGATCACGTCTCCAACATAGCCCATGGGTCGTCTTCAACTCATCAACGGAACTTGCTTTCGATAGGCTTTCCTGAAATTGGTGCTGCGCCTAAAAAGCTTTTCATGAAGCTGTTTCGTACGTGGACCTTTCCGACACTACTCATCTGCCTGGGAAATTGCATTTCACCTGTTTCTCGTACCCTCTCAGGGCAGCCAAACATTCCACTCTGTAGAGAGGCAGGGGTCTGACTACCGTTTTGTACTCCTACCCCTTCAGTTTGATGGACATGATTTTGTGGTACTGTACTCCGTTCACTTATCTTCATTCGAGCAAAACTTTTTAAAAATGATTTCGTATCTCTATGTCAATTTCTGCACCATCTTGCAGGACGGAACCAAGATAGCTGAGTTCTTGGGTTCACTGGTCTGACGGATTTCAACTGTTTTCAACACTGACATAGTTCGACATATATTCTGACTTGTGTTTGCTGATTCGCAGGCCATTTTTCTCAAGAGCTGTTCCCCATGCCTCAGTTTTTGTTTCTAGAGACTGCTTTGGCCGTATTACAAAATGTCATATGCATAGAGCATGCAGTACGGAGATGCTTCCTGATGATCCTTAGCTCTCGCGTCTGTCGTATCGTTAACAGAAATAGGAGCAGTGGAGATTCTTAATGGACTCTTACCCACACAAGGAAGTCTTCCGTTATGAACTTCATGCCATCATTGTCATTCTTTGGTACCTGCCGTTGGTAAACCTAACCTATTTTTCAGGCACAAGCTCTTTTCTCTCCTCACCCGACTGCCTACCTCCGGATTCGGTCAAACGCTTTCACCAGGTCTAAGAACATCGTGTGAATGTCTTGTCTGCCTTCTTTCTATATTTCTGAGGGCTGATTTTAAAGCAATCATGACGTCCTTAGTTGACTACCTGGCGTAAAGCCAAACTGGCTCGCTGTGATGTCGACTGCTTTTCTCAGTCATTTCTCCAGCACCGTCTCGTTTAGCTTCATGATGCGTCTAAGCAGTTTTATTACCTGGTAGTTTTCTCCGGCTAGCATGTACCTTTCCATTTTGTATATTGACATCAAAATACTCTGCCTCCATGATTCGGAATTTTCTCATATTTATGATTTAGTTGAACAGGGTCAGACCACGCCTTCTTGCTTCAGTTCTTTTCATGCTTATATAGGAACTCCGTCCAGACCAAGGGCCCTTCGATTTTTTATTCTGCCCAAGATTTGTTCCACTTCCTCAGGTGAGATCTTTTCGACTAGGTCCTGGTGTTGTTGAATCTGTTCCGTAACCTCTCTGGGACGTTCTTCGTTTAGCGGCGTTGGGAAATGCCTCAGCTATCGGTTGCGAATTTCTCGTCGGTTAGCATCCTTTCGCTTTCGTCTTTAATGCAATTCACATTTTCGACGTCTCTTGTTCTTCTTTCTGTGGCTTTTGCTATGCCACGGATGTCTTTCTCCGCCTCCTTCATTTACTGTATTTTGCATAGACTCTTGCACGTTGTAGTCTTTGCTTCGGCGATGATTTTCTTTGCCTCCATCTTCGATCTAGCATATTTTACTCCGTCTTCAGCGTTGTTCGATAATTGCCACTTCTTGAACGGCTTTTTTCTTCTGTGTCGGGTCCCCTGCGCGTTTGCATTCCAGCACCACGCTGCTCTCGGATATGTGTTGTGGCTTTTGTTTCTCTGACTAGACCCATGGCACTCCTTATGAATCTGCTTGCAATCGGCTCGCTTATTTCGTTCGCTTTCCTGTTCCAACCTTCCTTTGCCATTTTTCTCATAGTTTCCATTTTGAATGCTTCTTTCACCTTTCCTTGAAGCTACCATCGCTATATTTTCAGGGTTGTCGCCATGCCCACCGTTTGAATTGGCTGTTTCAAAGAGTGAGAGGCCTGGGACAGTACCTGTTGCTGGCTTATGGCAGTTTCCACGGGAGTAGCGGGTTCGATCTGAAGAAGCGCTCAGCGGCATCTGGAATTGCCTCGACACTATGACCTGGCCGATAAAATGACACAGCGGACAAGACATGAACATATATGAAGGCAGAGCTAGATTGATTACCAGTCAGTGCCACGTGGCTGTAGTCTCTGTATTTAAAGTAAGGCACTCCCGGCTGATGCCGTAGAAACGCAGGACAGCAGCGCACCATAAAATTCATAAAAGGATGGAACTAAAATAGCTCAATCATGAAAGTGAAGGAAGATCGACGTTCAAACAGTGATAAATTCTCTTTTTTTTCTTTTACAGTATAATTCCGGAATAAGATGTTGATGCAACTCCTGGAAAGTCAAAAATTTTCGATCCTTTTATGTACTGGCTACACAGAAAAAAGACAAAGTATTTCGTTGCTCAATGGAATACGCGGCTAAGACCAAGATTACTCCTTTCCTACATTCGAATTTCGTACCTCCTGAATTCGAAGTTCACCGCTTTGTCACTCTTCCGCCGCGCTTTACATATCCTGCAAGATAACTTGCTGAGCTGAAGTACGCAGATGATAATTTTCTGATGAATAATAAGGAAAACGAGCTTCGTAAACGGATGATTCCCATACGCAAGCAAATTCACGAGAGCCGGACGGCTCCTCTGTAACACCCGGAAATGTAAAGTTACGAAGAACCGAAAATTGATTATTTTGTTCCTGCGATAGTGACCATACTGAAAACTGAAAATGTATAAAAATATGATTTATTCAAATACAAGGCAAGAAAATTGATCAGTTGGGTTATCAACCGGTACCAACTTTTCCGTTCGTCTACTACAAAGATTCCTCATGGTGAATCAACCAGCATTGAGCGGAAATATTTACTTCACCTCATTTGCGAAGCGAAGTTAATATCTCGATGTAGCACAGCTGCTCAGAAATCGTTACTGTCACTGCTGTGACCGCGTTTTCTGTAATATCATGTTTGTTTGTCTTCACCAAGCAGTGACGCTTACTGGTAGATTTACCCAGGTAATTAAAACATTATAAATACCAATGCTGAAATAATATCTCTATTTCGTACTTTTCCAAGGATCACTGCAGCCTTCAAATTTTATGCATAGGTTGTAGAGCAATAAACTTTCTATTTTCTCTTCCACCATAATGGCAATCTGAATATTGCTAGTTACTGTTATTGGTCATAGCTACATTCGACTGTAGTTTTCTTTGTCGTGATAGTGTGGTTTGCGATTGATCAAGACTACAGAATATGCTAAAATTGGTAAAATTTATTGCTTTAACTGGCTGTGTTTACCTGCAATAATGTTTTGCCGTTAATGTCAATTAATGGTAGCTAGCGGTGGTGCCAATATGATAAAAATATCGATGTATTCATCGTTTATTCGACTTGTTCCCTTGAAGGAACGTCACGAACGCAGATCGATGCTCCTGCCATGCTCTTCTTTTTATCCGAGTGTTTTTTGTGAGTCGGTATTTGGTTCCATTCGTATGGCTGCCCTCGTGAACCATTTCTGCTGTCTCTTCAACCGTCCTCTAGTGCAGTAGATTTAGAAAAGCAGTGGAACACTTAGAGTGAAATATGTTCGTTATGGACATATCAGTGGCGGTCAGCATCACTATTTCAGTATACAGGAGTAGATTCTGCACACATTCGGGCCCTCATTTCAGCAAGAATGAATTAATGTTAAATTCACCGTACTCCGGTTCGTTGTACACGCCGTAACATGTGATATGTAGGTTCCAATATATCATCGGCCGTGTGGGGTGGCCCGTATCATTACTGCCAGGGCGCTGCCAACGACGGTTTTTTATGCTGTATTCTAGTTTACGCAGTACTTACTGATGGTACTCTTTTGTGAGCAGAGTGAGATCAGTAAACTGGCTCCTTAGATGTTGAATAAATAATGACACGGAAAAAGTGTAGGTGATTTACCGACATCGCCAGGGCGTTTAAAAACTGGCCTATGCTCCCATGAAAACAGCATTTCCCGACCTCGTTAAAATTTATTCTCGTGCTTATGTCTTATCTTGCCTGCCTGCTACACTGGCATTGCATTCGTCTCCGGTTGGCAACGAAGGCAGATTATGGACAGCGCCACTATGTCTATTATACTGATAGAAAGTGCTTTGGCGAGTTTGTCATGGTCGGAAATTCCCCTGGCTTCTTGTTTACTGCGCAGTAGGGCTATTTGTTCGTAATGTTTGATAAATGAAGCTTCAGACGGTTTGACTGTTCTCGAAATTCAGTGAAGGGGTCGTCGCCAGCTACTTTTTCCTGTCTCTGGTTCTACTCTGAACTGTTCTGAAGAAAGCTATTGCCCCTGGTCTGATCTTTAGACCTTGAACGATGGCAGCGATCTGGGTACCGTACATAAAGTGGAAGAATCGTGACTCAAAGCGATCCAAATTAGCCCTGCATTGACGTAGTGAATGGTTAGTAGGGGCTTCCTGATGGAGGGATTCATTAACTGACTGATGGACGACTGATTGACGGTTAAAGGGAATGAAATGTCTGCATGAGACCGACCGACCGGCTGAGTGAGTGAGTGATGAAGCGACTGATGCTATGTTGACGTGTCTTGAGTCGCGTCTATATTCTGGCTTCGTCTACCTGTTGGGATGGTGTTAACAGCCAATTTATGTATATTATGATATGTTTCACAGGTGAAGCGAACGAGATGAGTTCAACTGCTGGACAGGTATGTAAATCGTTAAGGAACTAACTGATTACCTGAAGGCGGAAATTGCTTCTATTAGGTGATCAAATGCAAGGCCGCCGTCGCCTGGGAACCTGGAAAACCGCTCTCCATCGAGGAAATTGAGGTGGCTCCTCCGCAAGCCCATGAAGTTCGCATCAAGGTACAAATTGGAAGTGGTTAGTTCTTACTTAGCGAATCTTAGTCGAAGTCTCTCTTAGCAGTGACAGCCATAAGAGTGCATAGTTAATACATTCGACAACTTATGTACAGTTAGTATATTCATAACTTTTAGATATATTTGGATATGTTAATTTTGATCATTTTTAAAAAATAAAACATTTCTATCAAGTGATGTTTACATTTAACCCTTTTTCAGGTGGTTGCTACCGGCGTGTGCCACACTGATGCCTTTTCACTGAGCGGAGACGACCCTTCTGGCGTTTTTCCTGTTATCCTTGGTCATGAGGGTGCTGGAATTATCGAAAGTGTTGGCAAGGGAGTGACCGGGTTAAAACCTGGTAAAGAACTTCAGTTTTACTGTCTTTGTCTTCTAGAATTGGATTCAAATGTCTTTACTTTTATGGAGTCTATGATACTGTGCTGTTCATTTGATGCTGTGCTGTTTGTCTTTGTGACTTTTCAGAGTGCTATTTTAGGAGATCATGTACTGCCGTTGTACATCCCGCAATGCTACGAATGCAAGTTTTGCAAAAGCCCGAAATCAAATCTTTGTTCGAAAATTAGGTACGATGTTTTTGGATCTTTAGTAGAGTTATGATGATTTACCAACACAGGGACACCCAAGGCAAAGGCCTCATGCCAGACGGTACCAGCAGATTTTTCTGCAAGGGCAAATCTTTGTTTCACTTCATGGGCTGCAGCACTTTCAGTGAATATACAGTGGTTGCCGATATATCGGTCGCAAAGGTTCAGAGCTGTTCTAGTATATTTCTTAGTTCGTGGTATATTTTTGATGATTTTAATCTTATGTGACTGATTCTTAATATTTTGAATGTTGTGGCATTTGCTTTTTAATATCTTGTTTCAGTTTTTAAAGCTTTTGAGATGGAGCAGTTTGCATTTCTTGAAGATAGGGCATTTTGCTCCTGAAAATTGCGCTGTTGAGATACAGATTTAAAAATAAATTAATTATACATGGCGGAAAGTAGTCATTCTGTAAATTAATGGATAGTTACCAACATTTCGTCCCCTCTCTCGCGATCTTAGTAGTCTTCTCCAAGGTAAAGCGGGTAATTTTTAGATATCTATTCACAGCATTGGCCACATGCCGCATTTCATAATGGTTGAGGTGCGCGTCAAAACGTCTGTAGCAATCTGTCATTCCATTGGCTGACTGTTTTGCGTTACGTGTAGTTAATCTGCTTTCGCGCTGTTTCAAATGTTGACTTTCGTATGATTTTTGATCTTCATAATTATAAGTAGAATAATCGTCCTGCAGGGTGAGTAACGACTTGAGTCAGAATTGACTTTTCAGGGTGAATTGCGTTGTTGTACACTCGTTTTACTGCTACTAAAGCAGTAAGGTCCTGTGTTCATCCGTAAAGTCCATGCAAGTCCATTTGGGTGTGTAAAACGGTTTGCATGCGAGGTAATTAAAACCAAAGCATGACAAGTCCTTCTCTAACTGTAAGACATACATGTTTAGGAGAAGGACAGGATTAAAATCTTAAAACAGAAACTGCGTGATAATCTTTTTATTATGCCATCCACTTCCTTAGCATAGGTCAAATGGTGGCGCTAAACGCTAGGAACGATTTAGGCTGAGGGAAACTCAATGACGTTCAGGAATAGAGAGAAAGAATATAATTATTTGGAGTTTAAAATGTTTTGCCACTGATAAATGCCCATTTTGTTGTACTGACTAGAGCAGAGCAGAAATTCGTTGACGCGTCTAGTTATGGTTACTTACGTAGGTTCAGTCAAATTTCTAGCCATTACTTGAAACTGATAGTTCAAACTTCCCTGTTTACTGGAATT
>UZAM01008240.1:5065-15611 GCA_900618415.1 Soboliphyme baturini
GACTCAGTCAGTCAGTCAGTCACAGTCAGTCAATCACTCAGTCAGTCACTCACTCAGTCACTCAGTCAGTCAGTAAGTCAGTCAGTCAGTCAGTCAGTCAGTCAGGGGTCAGTCAGTCAGTCAGTCAGTCAGTCAGTCAGTAGGCCAGTCAGTCAGTTAGTCAGTAAGTCAGTCAGGGAGTCAGTCAGTCAGTCAGTCACTCAATCAGTCAGTCAGTCAGTCATTCAGTCAGTCAGTCAGTCATTCAGTGTCAGTCAGTCAGTCAATCGGTCAGTCATTCAGTCAGTGGGTCACTCAGCCAGTGAGTCAGTCAGTCAATCAATCAGTCAGTCAGTCAGTCAGTGAGTCGGTCAGTCAGTCAGTGATTCAGTCAGTCAGTGAGTCAGTCAGTCAGTCAGTGAGTCAGTCTGTCAGTGAGTCAGTCAGTCAATCAATCAGTCAGTCAGTCAGCCAGTCAATCAATCAGTCAGTCAGTCAGCTAGCTAGGTTCGACACCCACTTGCCCTTTCAGGTCGCGAAGGCAGACGCATCAGACAAGATTTTCAGCGCTCCTGATGCTGTACCAATATTTAGATAACCTGAGTCTGAAGCAGAGAGTATTCAGAGACTTGCTCAGGTTAATCTTGGCCGGGTTATTGGGAAATCAATAGATTCTTTGCCTTCTTTTCTGGAGGTATTCGTCTGATGTGTCCAGACCATCGCAACTAGGACTTCTCAGTCTGAAGAAACAGCGGCTATACACAAAGGCCATCGATTGTAATGCGGACTATTTCGATACGCGTCAGCCCGCCGAATAGTCTCAGAAAACCCGCTTCTGCCGATTGTACTTGAATTCAATGTTTTTCACCCATAGCCTGCGACTCATGATCGTAATCAAGTGCAAGAATGAGGATCGATTGGAACGCAGATAAATGAAGATCTGACTTGTTCATTTGTAGGTTTAGCCAACTTTAAATAAGTATGGGCAAAAGCAATGTTCTTAGTTGTTCCTACCATCGCATTTTATTGCTGACAACAGTTAAATCGTCAGGACACTAATGCACGATGTAAAAATATTTTTGTTCGTTATGTTTATTTGAATTAGGAACTATGAATGAATGAGTTACATATTTGTTTCTTTTCTAATCCAAAACTGAAAACGGTTTTAAACGTTGTGAATGAATGAATTATAGAAGGCACGTACAGATGACTTAATGAATAAACGAGTGGATGAATGAACGTCTGAATGAAGTTATGAATAACTAGTCCACTGAGTGCACTTTGTCGTGTGAATATACTGCATGCAGCTATATGTCTCTGCACGATACCTGAAGCAAGCTAACGGGAAAATAAATTATGAGGTGCGTTGATTATTTCAATTTTGCAAATGTCCATCTGCCTGTTGTATCTGTCATTCGTAAGGTTTGTTCAATTTGCTTTCTATACCATTATAGATATGCAGTAGAAGTTTCTATATATTCTCGTTAGCACTTAAATCGCATTCTTGGCACGGACCACTGTCAAGCCATATGACAGATATTTTATTCGCTCTTTCTAGAAGGAGACCTTGAATGCGAAGTTGTAGCAATCACCGGATCCAATCGGCGTTCGAATTGCTTAACCTATCTTTTACCGTCTTCTGATGTATCGTTTTTTTCTCGTTCAAGTTTTCTGTACAATTTATATTTATTATTTTAGTTTTGATTTTCTTTCAGCTTCTGAGAACAACAGCGATGACAAGGAAGAGGAAACATGGGTTCCGTACCCTCGATCGAGTCATCTTTTTGAATCGGCAAAGGCGGACACCGCATACATTGTGTCGGTTTGGGCAGAAACAGGCGGAGGCGAGGGGGCGAAGACATCGATGATGGTCAAAACTTGGGGCTACGAAAGTAATTTGTTCTTCCACGTTGTGATTTTTTGTTGCACGTCTAGCCTATTTTATTTCAGACCCAGGGAAACCCGAGATGAAGCTCAATTTATTAAGCTCAAGCGACGTTGAAGTCACGTGGATTCCGTCAGAAATTGGTCTGCCAGGAACAGCTTTCATGGTGAACTACTCAATGATTGGTAAGGTTGCAGTTTGCTACCTCATAAAGTTGATTCTAAAATTCGTCATATTCACCGTAGCGTTTTTGGTTACCTGTTTTGCTTCATTCATATTCTTGATATTATAATGTTCCTTCTTGCAACATATGTCTTTCACAGTATTCTCCGGGCAAATATCATTTTCCTGTAAATGTTGCATTCTTTGAAATATGTTTCTTGATTGTCCCTCTCCATAATAACCGCTTATCCTTTGTTCTGACAGCTATTTCTCATGAAAATCGAAAAGTGCATCAAACAGTTTATTTATACACAACCAAACAAATAAGTTGGTCAGTTCGATGATTGACCGGTACCAACGTTTCGACTTATCTTTCACTAGTTTATTCAGGATGTAGTTCAGGTTGATTTCTGCCGTTGGTTGTGTGGTACACAGTTGTCGTCGCGACTGGACGCAAGGGTGTGAATTTGGCTCCTGCTGCTCTTTAAGTATTGTTTAGGTTGCTGGCTTGACCAGTCCTGAAGGTGTTTATATCCTTTGTCCCGGTTGACGTTTTTGCAATTAAACAGTTGGTTGGGTTTCTTTCATGCGTTTTTTTCAGTCAGTTTCGTTCTTTAACGATTCCTGTGCAATCTGTTCTTTGGGGGACACGGTGTTTTCTTGCTGCACGCTGCAAGATTTCTGAGACCTTTTAACATTGTTCTTTGATTTTGCTTGGATGAAGGGTTTGTTTTAAGCCTGGACGTCTTTTTGCATATGTCATTTGCGTTCCTTCTGCAGTCATCCATCTGCTCCAGTTGACAGGTGATCTTCTGATTTTTGGGTTTCTCCGATGTAGTAATTCTCACTGTCTCAACTGTCTCAAGGTAGTTTGTAAATCCAACTCAAAGTGTTGTCAATACCAAAGTTGGTTAACAATGTATTAATTTTATTGGAGCTTATATGTGACATTATTATTGTATTTAATGCCAGGTAATCGTTGTAATTTTTCATTAAAATTTTGATGATGCGGTAGAATTAAGTAAGCTTTATTATTCGAAATATTATTTCTTGGACTGTCGGAATTTTTGCAGTTTGTGCCCTGAAGACGGACCGGGCTTGGTCTGAAACGTCAGATGGACTTAATTAAACAATATTGTATACGTTGTCTTCTCGTTTGTGACTTACCAAAGCATTAAGCCTACTAATACTGATGACTATCAGAACTTTGACTGGCACGATTATCTAAATGGCAAAGGTCTGTTATTATAGAGACAGTGTTTCTATGCTCTGTAGTAATAACTTTCTCAAGGAAGAAATGATACATATTAAGACAGTCTTATGTGATAAAAATGGTTATCCTGCTAACTTCATTCATATTACCATGACTCGTAGAACTAGTTATTTTAAATTCGCCCCCAGTGCCGATATTCCAAGAACTAATAAACTTGGTTTAATATCGCCGTATCAAAAAAAAATTTAGTGCAAAGTTACAGAGACGACGTAACACTAAATACAGTGTTATTGTTATACATGAGAGCTCCAATAAACTGAATACCTTATTTACTAACTCTGATAATAGCAACTCTGTACGTTGGATTTACACACTAGCTTGCAACCGTGGGAAATACCACAGAGGAAAAACCGCAGGCACGATCACCCAAAGAACAAAACATCACCAATGAAACTGGAGAGGATGGATGACCGCAGACGAACGCAAACTACATGCGGCAACAGAGAATCGAGTTAGAAAACAAACCCTCATTTCCAATAAGGTCAAAGTACCGTTGAAAAGGTTTCAGGGATCGTGCGACAAGCAGCAGAAAGGGTCACGTTCCTCAATGATTGGATTACGCCGGCATGGTTAAAGAAAGGAAGTGGCTAAGCCATACGAATCGAAGAACCCTTGATTATCCCATCCTGCAAAATTGTCAGCTGGGACAAAGGATGAGGACTCTGCACTGATTGAACAAGCCTTATAAAGTCCGTTATTGGAAAGCTACTTAACCGGCAGCTAGGGCCAAAAACCACATCTGACTCCAAGCGACATAGGATTTGCGGACCACGCAACCAACTGCAGAAGGCAACTCGGACCACCTTAAAGAAAGCGCATAAGATACATAAGAGCGGCATCACTGATCAGTCACCCGATTACTAGCTTCTTCGTCTGCGTTGTCTTCGTGCGTTTAAATTAACTGTTTTTATGCATTTTTAAGTTTTCACGAAGTTATGAACACTAGCGCACGAAGAAATTAATGAATCTGCGGAGCTTGCTCATACTTCATCTTCATCTTCCATCGCCGTTTCTTCTTCCTGGTCGCGGAGGCTGACGCGTCAGATAGAGCTTCCAACGTTCCCGATCCTGTGTCAGAGTCTGAGTTTCGGCAGAAGACAGTTGGAGTCTGAAAGAGACACATTCCATATATTTACATCAGGTTAATCTTGGCCGTCCCCTGGGCCTTCTGCCGGTCGGATTTGCAAGGAACAGTTGTTTAGCCTTCCTTTCTGGAGTCATTCGCCTGTTGCTCCTACTTGAACATATTATTGTTCATGCGAATAAATGTACTGGCAGTCAATATTATAAATTTATATGGTGCCGGAAATTCGAAGGAAGGTCAAGCTGAGCGTGAAATATCAAGATCTCGTTGATATCAAGAAGATCTTGTTATTGATGTCTAATGGATTCAAACTTCGATTGATAGATCCTGTAGAGACCAATGAGATGGACAAACTGACAGTTCATTTTCGAAATAATTGTAAAAAGAACATCAAGTACGACTGGTCATAAACTTGTACCGGGTTTAAGAAAATTACATCCAAGAAATTTAAGACGCCGCCGTCTTATTAGCGTTCTAGCGCGCTCATAATGATATCCAAGGTGTTGCCGAGGCGGAGCTTGTTTTCCTTGAGCAAAACTTTACTGATGAAATTAGATGATCTTCAGTGTCAATGCTATGCAAGAACAACTGTTTATATACATGACATAAATGGTAAAGGTGATGTTTAAATAACGTATGTTACGAATGAGCATGTATATTGCTTGACTCACGTTTTCGAGATGATTTGCGAACATTCCTTGTTCGTATCCTACTCACTGGTGCAGTGTCGCGTTCACGTACTGTCGGTGCTCAAACGTGGTGGAACGGTAATATGCTTAAGTAGTCCACTAGACGTCTAAGGGCAAGGGGGCGATACAACGTTAAAGTATAACATGATGTGATCACTTGCATAGTTATTCACAGCGTTAGTTAATGTGAACGAAATATAGGAGAAGATAGGAACGGTTGGATTTAGGTAATCTTCTTATGTAGCTGGCGCGTAATATTGATAAAAAAATTACCCAAAATGCTATTGAGGATATGATTATCATGTGAATTGGAGTGGTAGTCCGCCATACGTACGCATACGTACGTGGTACAACATCTGCCAAAGTTCAGAACAAAAATCTGTACCAAAAAAAGACTGCGAAGATGACCGTTGCCTACATTACGGTGAGTCTGATTAGAGGAAACGTCACTATCAAATCATTCTGAATTTTTCTACCTCTTTTCTCTTGCAGAGACCTGTGATTGCTGCTTACTTAGGTGCATATTTTATTCATTCTCAGAAACCTTCTTTATGTACATTTCTCTGTGCAGTCAGTGACGACAATGATGGATGTTATCCTCCGTTCAGGCGTATGTCGGCATATCTTTGCCAGCTTTGGTGTCGTTACTACACCAGATGGGAGAGTGTTAAATTTTTCTATATACTGAGACCTTCCATCAGCAATCATCGGGATCTTCCGTTCGTCTTGTTTATAAAACCTCATTCTCCATTCGGATTGCTGAGGCATAATTAAAATATCCTTCAATGAATCCTTTGTTGATCGGGACAATGTGTATTCTTATCCTTTGGCCATGGTGTGAATGTCCATCTTCCGAAGATAACTGTCATCAAAGGCATAAAAAGTTCTGTCAACCTTTGATTTCAGTTGCCTCTTTGACCAATACCTCTTATGGAGTTCCTAGCAGACATTCACGATTGCTGTAGTAGCAATGTGTAGCCATATTTCACATGTTATATATTCCATTACTTTTACCATTATATGTTTTCTGGAATGGAGATGCCGAAATTGGATTTTGAGCAGCGTTTCTTTTTTAGGTATTCGCAAAATCTCGTCAAACCTGACTCATTTCGAATATTACTGCGTAGTATTTAGATGGTATTATGAAGCTCAGTGACCAGGGCATCCTACACGCATTAACAGTCTCTCCTAATGATTAGGTGGAAGATATATAAACTATAATTTTTCACAACAGCAGATACGTTTTAATAAATAGTTAGAGGTATTCTAGCTTGGGGTGATGTAAGAAGCCTTGCTTTTTAATCTGTAGGGTTATCCATGGTTGTAGCTCTTCAGCAAATTGCAGTCTGGCATGTGTAGAACATCAGAGGCACCCTCTCAAAGATGTGATGACGATTGTCGCAGTTCAGGACTTTATCATTATTCAGTTTGTTACGATCATTTGGTACTATGTAATTAGTATTGGTTTTTCTGGTAGTGATAGGTCTATTTGCATGCTGAACTGAGTTACATGAAAAGTGCTTATCGTTCCGTCTTTCACTTATTTTTGTATCTGTCTTTTGATTCAAAAAATTATTGCATTCGTCAGTTTGTGCATTTATCACTGAAAAGTTTAATGTTGTTCTCATCTTTGTACTTTTTTAAGAGGAGAAATCGATTCATCATTTTAAACACGGGTTCGTAAAGTTTAGTGTGTCCATTATTTCATCTGAGTAACCTTGGAATCTCCATATTTGCAGTTGAATATAATGCTATGTCTCGTGTCGAACATAATAGGTTCAACTATAATTGCTTCTAAATTGTTTTTATATATGCAGTTATTAACTATGAAATTTTAGGCTCTGGTATCTGGCAGACAAGTGATTTGGTGCCAATTCCGGAAAATCGACTGATTATTAAACAGCTGAAGCCTAATTTCGACTATACAGCTGTATTGATTGCAAGTGATGGCGACAGATATACGGAGTCGGACCCTCAGTTTTTCAGGACGGTAAATACCACCATTCTGGGACAGGTTGTCACCATAGGTACAAATGAATGCGATGCACAAGCGTTTTGTATCGTAACAGAGATGGTGATGATTTAGAAAAAAGTCTCACCGGCATCGCCTGGTTCATTGCCGTTGTTTCGGCTGGGACTGTAGCAGTCGTAGTAATCCTGGTACTTTATGTGTTCTACAGAAACAGGGGTGGCAAATATTCAGGTATTTTTCACAACAGTTTTTTTCTCCAAGCTTATAGAATTTCTCAACTTTGTATATTTAGTAAAAAAGAAGGAAATCGAACGAGGCACAAATCTTAACCGCGACGAGGAAAGGTGTTTCATGGAGTACCAGTATGGTTGCGGATCGTCGGATATCACCACATAGTACTGCTGTGACGAACATGTCTTTCTCATGCAGCAGCCCTTTGTGACCATAAATGGATTTGCTCCAGGCGTTAAACGGACCTGTGGCGACCGTTAGGTCTGTAACGTGTAGCGTGTGACCTTCGTCTGGCGCTTAGCCGCGGGTGAAGAGCTTATATGATAACGGTCTACTGTCAAACATGCTCTTTGCTGCTGTAGAATATCCGGTGAAACAGCCATCGTATCTTGCACATAAGCGAATACCCCCAAACCGATGGACGTTCTGATGACGATGGTGATGAACTAAACTCTTATTTTACCTGTCAGACTTTAAGGTCACTGCACACTGGTGGATATCAAAAATGTGTGAAAGATTTTTAACCCGCTTTTGTTGAAAATTTTATTTTATATAGCGATTTGCATGTTAGCGTTACTTTTTATTGTTTTGTGTCCCGTTTGTTGCATTTTCAGTAGTTTTTGTTTATATCAATTGTGAAAGTTGCCGGGTTTGAATTGTTACGAAAGATTCCGTTCTGGCAATGAAAGTTTGCATTCGAAGCCTGCACATCATTTGCACGCTTGTGTCTTTCACGAAACGATCATTCTCACGTTCATACGCTATTCAGCAGGTTCACAGCAGAACTTGTAGAGGTTCTTATTTGCAGTTGTTCAGCAGATTGTACAACCAGTTCAGTAAAAGTTTCATTTGAACGTTAGTGCTCATTTAATGTAAATTCTTTTGCATAGACATAAATGCGTAGACTGTACGGACGTCTTGCTCAAAGTTTCTTCTGGGAGGGGAGAGGGTCATTTAGGCAGGTCGCAGTTTCGTGGTATTCTCGCATCACTTTATCCGCGAAAGCCATGTCGCACTCATCATTAACTGTGTTCTAAGTACTGGTGCTCCTTACATGCTACCACATGGGCATCAGAATGTGTTCGCACGCCGAAACTGTCATATAACGCATCACTCAAGGAAATTAGCCTCACTGGGCAACTAGGAGCAGGGTACTGATGCGATTGGTCATGAAATCTGGTCTTGGAGGAGTTAGGTGTGATCTGTAAAATTCTACCATTCTGAAAATACTGCATGGAGACGATGTTATTTTGCCCAACTGAATACAATTAGTCTTTGCGACCATAAACCAATGCCTGCTCTGATTCGTATCTCACGGGCTTAATTAACGATACTGTGGTTTGTAGGCGTTTCGACGCAGATGTCGTTTTCTTGAACACTCCCTTTACTAGCATGCAACGGGAAAAACAGCTGTCAAACCTGCGGCTAACGTTGGCAGCAAAACTGTCCCGGGTGGTGATGGAGCGACTGCAGTTGTAACATCGCTTTTGCGTTTAGATGTCAGTACAGCGCTGATGTGCGTCATCAAGCGTGTTGCCACATTTAATTTTCGTACTATCCTCAGGATTTGAGCTAATGGATTCTTCAGATATGAGTTAGACGCTGTGTCGGCTTAACTACCTTGATCAGCCACCGTTATACAGCCTGTATGATTCTTTCTGTCACATGACCGCTGGGAAATAAATTCTCATATTATGGTAATAATAGCAACATGTTTGATCCTCAGTTACGAGAAGCGACACAATGGTGTTTCCATTTTGGTATGTTGCCTACTCTCCGTTTCATTCTTGCATCCGTTCAGCGTAGGTCGCTTGCTCTCTAGGTCTAGTTCATAACGCATCGCTTTATGTTCACAAAGTAGACAAGTTTAGGGAGGGAACTTTTGTGCTTTCTTTGAAGATATCTCAAGCTCTATTTATTGCAATCACTCAGTCAGTAAACAACTGAGTCACGGAAAACGCAACGTCATTCAATGACCCTCAGGTTTGTTCTGGGTTGAAGAGCGACAGTAACTGTTGTGAATATTCTGTTAAGCTCTTCAATCAGATGAAAGATGCTGAATGGGGCATTATCGTACTTTAGTATTTTTATCGAAATAATGCAACGGATTAAAACGCGGTAACTACCAACGAAGTGTAAATAAAATAATTGTATGCAAAGCAGTAGAAGTATCTAATTAATGATAAGTATTATTCGGTTGTTGACTCCGGCGCAAGAGCGTCAGGCATCATTGCAAGAAAATGAATGTCGACTGGCCAGAGTGTGAGAATGTAACGTGAATAGACAACAGGTAGAAAATCTGCATTGCTTGTAATGTTTCAAATTTCACAGTTATGATTAAAATAATCCTCATTCTACAAGTTAACTTAGCGTAGGAAGCATAAGTTACCGCAAATTCATGCTGCCGTGGCACAATACAAGAAATGAACTGTATTGTATACTGTTTTGTATAGCAAATATATGACACGTGTACTGCTTGCGAGTAAACAAAGCGTTTCTGTCAGTGACAAGGGTTCTTTTTTTGCTCAGGTTGCAACCTACATGCCACTGGTCTCATTAACGTAGACGTTGCTTCTATAATACTGGTGCGAATCGACACATGGCAGACGCCAAAATATAGGAAATTTTGGCCTTTATTTTGAGAGAAGATGCGTTGCAACTTTTCCTATAGTCCAGTGTATTGGTTTGCACGAATGATTCTCTTAACGGTATATTTGCGGACCGACCCGAACCGGTTATTAGCCATGACTCATCATTG
The DNA here is from genome assembly GCA_900618415.1 of Soboliphyme baturini. Classification (NCBI taxonomy): domain Eukaryota; kingdom Metazoa; phylum Nematoda; class Enoplea; order Dioctophymatida; family Soboliphymatidae; genus Soboliphyme; species Soboliphyme baturini. The sequence continues at coordinate 15,099 of UZAM01008240.1, forward strand.
CACAGAAGTTTTGTTTGGCGATTAGGCGAAAAACTATGGCAAAACAAGTCAGTTTCAATTTGTCGATGAAATAAATGGAGGTTATTGAGGAGAAGTAGCATTTTACTAGAAGCAGTAGCTAGAAGTGAAAAAACATTACATGTTTTTAATGAAATTATCAACTCTTGGCAAGGAATGATTAAAAGTTATCAACTCTTGGCGAGGAATGATTAAACCTTACGATTGTCGTTAACAAATTGTTTACTGGCACATTATCATGATCACGGTATTATTTTGCATGCCAAGATTTTCCTATAGCATTCAGCAATTAGACGAAAGCAACAATAAAGGAATTAATCCTCGTTTTGTAAACGTGCCAAATAATACATTTTAATAATAATATTTATTTACTCTAGTCCTGTTTCTTTCGACAAAGTTGCATGGTGACAGTCTGAAACCTAAGTTCTGAATATTCAAGTCGATCTTTATCCCCATACTTACCTACGGTCATGAATCGTGGACCATCACTGAAAA